>CAUG01000101.1:0-11705 GCA_000442785.1 Papiliotrema flavescens NRRL Y-50378
AGGGGGGAGGGGGAAGGGGGGGCCAGGTCTGATCTTCCCCGTGAGAGTGAAACGCACCGGCCGCAGCGAGAGGGGCACTTTCGATATTATGGTGATGGCGACCATCAACACTGCAAAGTTGCTGGTGAATGGGGAGAGACCCGGGGTTTGTGCGATATCGCGGCTGAGCTGACCGTGAGATACACATCCAAGGAGGCTGTGGCATCGCAAACAAGGAAAACGGATACTCACCTCATCGGACACTTCGCGACCGTACATGATGTACCCCAAAGATGCGATGCTGAGGTACACTACCATCGCTAAAGCGTAGCTGGTCTCTATCATTCGCTTGGCGTGCTTGGGCTCTTTCATGTCATGGATCAATATCGGACTTAGGCTCTGGCCCCCGAACTGCCCTCAGCAAAACGACTCGGCACTAGGCGGGAAGCACGACCAACCCCAGAGATGAACACTCCGAATGTAGTCCCGAGCTTACCCCAGCCCTGTGATGGCCAGAGATCAGTCGGAGCCGGATCCCACAAAGACCCGGGGCCGACATGCCTGGAATTAGCCTCGAAAGGGAAGCCAGTCGGGGCTTTACCTTGTTACACCGACATACGCCAGTAGACCTACTGTCGACCATGTGGCAGCGACTCCCATGAATGATGTGAAGGCGAGATAGCGAAGCGGAACGAAGCCAGCGGGCACCACCCTGTCATGAGTCCGAGGTGCGATCCGACCGAAACAAGCCTCTCACAGTGCCATCCCTATGAGCTTCCATTGATCACTGGTGTATTTTGGGAAGACCGCGGTCATCGAATCGCCGAACAAGACGACCATCATGGCGCTGAGGGTATAAGCATGGTCAGATACGACTGTAACTCACATCCAGCCCAGAACTTCGAGTGTGTAGACCACCACAGCCCATCTTCTCCCGGATTCTCCCAAAGCGTAGCCGATAATGTCCGTGAAGTTTCTCAGTCGCCTATCCTTCTCTATGATTCTCAAGAGAAGCTCAAGGCTGCCATGAGACGAACTCTCCACTTGACGGCTTACGTGTACATGGTGAGGAGGCCCAGGAACAGGAGGATCAATGGCCCGAAGGCCCAGCCTGCTCTAGCGATCGCCATGGGACAAGCCAGCAGACCAGTGCCGAGGATCTCACCTACCATGTTGAGGAGCTGATGTCATTGGACTAGAACAGACGAACGTCCGGCTTACGGTTTGGGTAAAGGTCGATTTGCCGGGTCTGTACACCTCGACCTCCCTTCCTGCCAGGATATCACCGCTGTCGTTCTCGGCGTGAAGCAAGGGGGTGTTCTCGGTAGCGGTCGACATCGCCAGCGCGCCGTCAAAGTGTGGAGTAAGCAGGGTTGCAGAGACTTGAACACATCCCATCACTACTCATCAGTCTCTCAAGATTTCTGGGGTAACGGGACAATGGGATGCCGGCGATCATAGCTACCGCCGGCAGTGGGGGCGATCACAGCGGGATGAAAGGGACGCTGATCTTATGAACCACTTCGAATTGCATTGTTCTCCGTAATTCCTAGAATTGTACTCCCCACCCTCGAGCTACTATAACGAAGCATGATCGGGCGACACCCGCACGATTGTTGCTCGGGAGAATGTGGATCTCCGCACTGATGAACCGGAATGAACACGATGCCGATCATCTGAAGAGATGAGCCACCACCAATGACTTGGGATCGATGTGGACGCAACGGACACGGAGGCCCAGTATCACATCATAGAAAACAGCCCAAAGCTGTTGGGTTAGTCTCTAGGGGTGTAACCACGCTGAGAAGTGATCCGAGGATGGGGCTTGGGGAGACGGTCATGCCGTAAGGACCTGATGAAGCTGAAACCGCATCCTTGTTTCAGCTTGGACGACGTTCATACAAAGGATGCCGCGTCCGTGCAATCAGTGTCTTGCGATTCGAGTACGCTCGTTCCCTTCCTGTGTTGCTCAGACGCGGCTTTGCGTTGCCAAGAAAGGGCGCCTGCTATCGTGCGGGGGAAGCAAGCGACTGAAACAGGCCTTTCGAATAACGTTCACCGGTCCCTGGATTACTCCTAACAACGGCTCGAGCGCCGGGGAATATGACTAACAAAGGTGACGAACTTGCCTGCGCGGTGGAGCTTCGCAGGACTCATGAGCGCGCGGTACCCAGAAAGGGGCATGGGATATATACCTACTGCCTCCAATGGACACATGACATTCTACGACCGCGCTTTGAGATTGGGCAGCCTCGCACCTCTTTCAGCGCCCCGCAATGCTGCCCCTCAGCGTGTTCTCTTTGCTTGTGGGTGCGACTGCGGCAAGTGCCCAGTGAGCATCTCTCAGAATCATCCAGCACGCGCTGATCTTAGCATCGCCCTATTTCATCCTTCCATGTATGGCTTCAATTACCCGCTCCAAGCCACAGGTGAGCGTGCCCGTATCCGGCGGGCACAGCGCAAGTACTCCGGCTCAATCGCCAGACACAGAGCAGAATTATCGCAGTAACGAGGTCATCAAGCCATTGAGCGAGCGTCCACTGGCGGAATGGTGGGCCCATGGGATGCTCGCGTATCCTCCCGCCCCTGGCAACTTCCTCGAGCTGCCTGCTGGCGGGAGCCTGACGGGTGAGCACGGACGGATCCCAACCAGCCCATGACTCCGGTGTCATTTGGCTTTCGATCCATAATTAGGGGAAAGCTCAAGGTCAGCCGAGCTGTATAGCACGAGAGCGGGCACGTCGTACAGGAATCCTACAAACAAAGGGCCTTTGCCCAAGTATGCCTGTAGTGTAAGCTCGATCTAGGTCCATCGTGCGACATTCCCTTGCTCACTACAGGATATCCCTCCAATCCACATCCAGGGTGTCAAAGGGTTCACAGATGACGTGTCACCGGAGAACTTCGGTCCCACGGCTTTAGCCATCGCATACAGCTCGGACGCAGCCACACTGAAGCCAAGCGACATGGTGGTCATCTCCACGAACAGCACCTCCCCGTGGTGGCGGGAGACAATCTATCACATCCCGGCGGATCTTGCGGCGTGTCCCGAAGCAGGATGTCTTTGCACCTGGAACTGGATTCACCTGGCAAGTTGACGAGTGTGCCCCTTGTAGTCAGCTAACATTAGGCTGGCAATGGAGCTGGATACGGAGGAGAAATCGTATGCCTTGCCGGCGGATCGTCTCGAATGCGCTCACGCAAAGTACAACGTTCTGTATAGATGCAAAGTCACGGGAGCAGAGTCGAACAGCTTCCCGTTTGCTCTCGGCTCAGGCAAGGTACCTGTCAAGTGCGACACGGGGGCAGCAAACTGCACGAAGGGCCCCAAGCAGCCGATGGTAGGTCTGATCGAAAATGCGATAGCAGCGCTGACTTCAGTATCTTTGGCAGAAAGCGTCAGTGGCGCCTAGCCTCGCCCACGAGCCCTCTCCCTCTACCACTACTTAGCCCTTGGTATAGCGCTGACAATCAGCGGGAATAACATGAAGGAATCGTACAATACGCCTCCGACGTACAACGAGCGTTACGGGTTCACGAATGGGGCTCAGCAGAATCTCCCCACTCCATCCTTTGACAACGACAACCTCATCATCGACACGGCCGGGTCGAGCTCCGCTGGAGCTTCTTTGACGACGTCAAGGGGCACGACCACGCCTCAGGTGCCCACGGCTGCCAGACAATGTGCGGCCAAGAGATCAGATACCACCGACTGAGCGCAAAAAGTCGTTTCCGTTGGTAGAAATGTACCGTCCACTTAGTTCCGCGTAGCCCTGCTCCACATCGTCACAATTTACATGAAATCATCGTCACTTTCGTTATCTTGCTTGTGCTGTTCGAACATGTCCTCGCTGTACATGCCCTCGTAGCTGCGCTGCTTCTTCTGTGTTTCCCACACTTGCTTTTGCTCGGCTTCTTTGCGCGCCTGCGAGGGTTAGTAACGAACGGCCTGGATGCACTTGCCCGCTCTATCGCCTCGGCTTTCTTGCGGCGGCCCTCCTCCTTTAGCCGAGCTTGGCGGTCCGCCTCGTGGTCGACTTCTTTCTCCACCTTGGTCTTGTTCAGCCGGTTCACGATGGCGTTGTCGCGAGTGGGGACGTGTACTGCGGTCAGTATCGACAAGTACCCGGCCGCGGAAAGACTTGCCACGCTTCACTTTCTTGTCCGAGTGGAACGAGACCTGACCAATGGCCATGTCGCCTGTTTTCTCCCGTTAGCTCATGAACCGCGATGCTAGCTCACTTTCAAGTTGGGGAATGGGGTGTAGATGATCTATGATGAGCAGACATCGCGGCATACTGCGGTGCACGAACCGTCACATTGTCCTTCTTGTTTCCTGGCCGTCAGCTGTTGTCGCCGGCTGGAATCTGGCGCACCTTCGATCGAGTTCGCCTTGACCAGCTGAGCCGCATCCATCAATAGAGCCGCCGGGAGCTTGTCCCACTCGCCATGAGGCTGCGAATCCGTCTGGCGGAGGTAGACGTGCGCAGAAGACAGCTTGCTGGGGTCAGCTCGGATCAGCCGTTTAGTCGACCTACTCGACATGGAACCAGACATCGGTCGGCAGGCCGTACTTTAACAGCTCCTCATTCTCGACCTTGTCCCTTCCCCTGCGCATTAGATTCCCCCGGCATGACCTTCACTAAACACACATGTAAATGATCACGGGCGGGTCGACCGCTGCTCCTCAGCTTCGTCACCACGCTGGTCGCCCGTCACACACCTTTCGACGTGAAGAACAAGACCATCGCGCTAGGGTCTCTCCTATCGTCTATGCATACGATCGTCGAGGTTGAATGCAGTGGTCAAGTTGTCAACACGATGATCCGAAACTTAAGGGGTCACCCCTTTGAAATTCAACAACATTGTCCACGGTCATCGCGTCTCGTGTCTGACTTTTGACTTTGCATCTGCATCACAAGCTCAACCCTTACTTCTTGACTCGGCAGGATGGCGACGGTGAGCGTCTCTGATACCAGAGGGTGTGTGGTTTGTTGCTCACTTGCCAGAGCGCAGACTTTGCTCTGCCTCCGGCCGTCGCGCGTCATTTCGACCTGGCGAACACCCCTTACACGCCAGACTTTTGTGCGCGCGTACAAGCTCGCCGCCAAGCTTTCCCCGACCGCAAGCTCTTTCTGGATCGGATATTGGAGGCGGGAGATGTGCAAGTGGAGATTGGTGAGCGGACTGATCTCGCCGGGCTCCCCAGCGAGCTATACAAACGCTCAGAGACTGATCTGCAGAATCGGTGTACCCCTCGTCGACTCCGGCTTCATTACGGCGACTGCTCAATGCTGTCGCTGCGTCCTCGCTACCTCGGGCCCAGAAGGACGTGCTGTTCTACTATTTGCTCAAGGATTACGACCTTGCACTGCCGATACATCGCGACGCACAGGGCGAGACATCAGAGGGAGACGACGAGGGCGCCGAGACTCGGTCGAGGGCGGAGGACTTTGCGGCGGAGCGGTGTCTGCCCGAGCTTTGGGTCGTCTTCTCCGAGGCTTACTGGTGTCTGGACAACGAGGAATGGGATGTGAGTCATGCTAGTTCCTGTCGGGACACCGCTTGACCCCAGCTCGCTATCATACACCTCACCAATCCTGTGCTCAGCGATCTCAACTTTCTACCCGAAATCTTGCAAACCCTCTCCACCCGCGCCTCACCACCCGCTCACTCACTTGGCCTCGTCCGCCGACTGCTCCTGCACTCGCAGCACGTCGCGCAGTCTGAAAACGAGATTCAGCTGCAGCTCGTCTCGCTCGCATCGGCCGGGTCACTCGAGGAGGCGTTTGCACTCGTTCGAGACGTGGGCGACGACAAACTTCGGTCGCAGCTGCGGGAACGGCTCTGGACCTGGACACTTGGCGTCCCATCATTCCCAGCTGGATCCGGACAAGTCAGTGCGCAAAAAGACGTCCTGCGTCAGTTGACCCATCTGCCCTTGGACGACGAAGAGCTTGAGCACCTCGGCGATTTCCTGAAACATCCACCACGATCGTTACCTCCGCAGAATCTGTCAATCCTGCACGATCTCGTTACGCTTCGCATGGTGCACCAGGGTCAATACGCCGCGTCCATTGAGCTGGACAAGGCGTCGGCAGAGTCAGCAGGCAAGGATTCGGATCGGCAACGGCGTAGGGAGATGGTGCGCGAGTTCATCGCCATCCTGCCCGAAGTACAACGCCGCTCGCTGGCGATTGAAGGCGAGTTGACGACCGCCAGGAGAGAGCACGCGCGGGAAGTATTCATCAACGGCGACGTGGACATGGATGGGCCGGTCGTGCAATCGTCGACGCCCGCACCGATACCCCTTCGAGCCGACGCCAGCATGGCCCAGCCCCCACAGGCAAGCTCACCGGCTGGCAACGCGACGCCACGCAATGTGTCACGTACACAGTCACCCTTCTCGGGGCCGCCTCGATTCGCCTCGACACAGCAACCATCACCCGACCTTCGCCATCGCGTCATGTCTGGTCCCTTTGCCCCGCCGCGAGTCGTGTCGAATGGCAGTCCAGCGCCCAAGCTCCTGCCCAAGCGTCTCATCAACGACGACGACGAAGAGGCAAGACCCAAGAGCCGCCAAGCTCCACGATCATTTGGTGCCCCTCGTAAGCCAGTCCCTGCAGAATCGCAGGACGAGCCTGTAGAGCCGGAACACGACGCCGAGGTCGAACAGACGCCTGTTCCAGATGTCGAAAGCGGTCCATCCACTCGACGCAGCACGCGGCGTGCCACTCGAGCGACTTCTGTGGCGTCGAGTCGGGCGACGTCGGAAGCCCCTCAAGCCGTCTCGCCCGTGCCGGAGTCGCCACCTGCTCACCGTACCCGCCGGCAAACATCTCAACCCCCGACGCCGACGATGCCGGGAGGCTTCGCACAGCACCAGGTCAACCCACCCCAAGCTGTTCCCGAGTACGAGGTTCTCCAACTGGACGCTCCGGAACGGCCGACAATCGGGAACGGCCGTCCGTCCACTGCGAATGCGCGCACGACGAGGTCGGTGTCTGGCGCACAGCTGGACGATGACGAGGATGGAAGACAAGCGGGCGGCCAGAGGAAGAAGACAAAGACGACGAGGACGAGCAGAGCGGCAAGGGAGCAGACGGCGGATCCGACCATGCCCGAGACGCCTCGGACGGGGCGCATGACGAGAGCTAGTACACGAGCGAGCACGGTAGGACCTTCGGAGCAGGGCAGTCCGACGCCGAGCGTGGCGAGCGTTGCAACGGATGGAAGACGGAGGAACACGCGAGCGGGCAGTGCGGCTGCGCAGACGCCCAGGCAGACGCGGGCTAGGCGGCACTAGCCCGGTGCAGGAGGTGTGAACAGTTAGCCGTAGAGCACTACAGGCGGGATATCATCATGTACTATGCCTCTTTTGCACGTTGAGTGTGTGTGCCCCCCTCTTCGAAGGAGCTCCTCTTCTTAGACACCTTGATGCTGTTTCTCGGCTATGGCAGTTCAAATCGTCTGCCTCGCGAACAAGAACTGCGTGGTCATACTTGCATAAGAGGAAATCATCCGTCGCGAAGCGATATCTGTGCGCGACAGTCGGGGAATGCTGGTCACATCTTGCCCTTCACGCCGTGTTCTTCGCCTGGTCTCAGTCTTCTAAGAGGTCTCTGCGCGCACTCCGGGGTCGAACCTTCGCGACCCCTGATTGACTCTGCTCCACTCGGCATCACCATTCCGGCTCCCGCCCCCTTTCCTTGCCCGCCGGTACCTTAGATGTACTGCGACAACCACCTGATGCCTTCGCCGTAACCCTGTCGCATGACGACCGAGCACATGAAGACCTCGATGGGTCGAATGTCTCGGAGAGGGATCTTGCCCTGTGTGTCAGCTCTGCACCAGCCTTGTATCTTCGCCAGTGCCCACCTTGCCGGTCGTCTGGTACAGCCCGAGCTGATGCCTGAGCTCCTCCTCGGACACAGCGGCCGGGTTGTCGATCTTGTTGCCGAGAATCAAGAACGGCACCTGGGCCAGCGACTCGATGGCCACTGCACGTCAGCTGGCGCTTGATTGAGACACGACAAGGTGAACCCACACAGCGAGTCGAGCTCCGCCTTGCTCTCCGCGAACCGCTCCGTGTCCATCGAGTCGACGAGGAAGACGATACCGTCTACCTCTGGGAAGTAGTCCCTCCACAGACGACGCGCCTGCATGTGTCCTCCGAGATCGTACGTGGTGAACTTGACATTGCCGATAGCGAGCTCCTCCGAGGCTGAACATGAGCTGTGACAGAGGAGGTCGGGGCAAGCTCACTCGGGTGGAGCGTGGGCTGCAGCGTCGCGAGTCGGTCGTTCTTCAACATGTGCAGGAGGGTCTGGATATCAGCAACGCCTTTGAACCAGAAGGAAGATCTCACAGTTTTACCGGCATTGTCCAGACCGAGGAACAGGAGCTTTGCGCCTAGAGGTAAGCCAGCGCCGGATTCGAAGTGGTGATTGACACACTCTTGTTCATGAGTCCTGTACGTGAGCGCTGGGCGTCATCTGCAAGTCACGGTCGACTCACCGAGGGAAGACAGGACATCCCAGAACCAGTTCTGTACGAGTGTCAGCGCAAAGTCGCGATCCGCTAAAGATGACGCACAATCATCCACATGATGTAGTGCTAAGCTCTCTTCGGGTCGGACGGAGGTCGTGAAGAGTGTGATGCTAAGAGTGATGGCAGCAGTGACGAGACAGTGATCGACAACACCATGCACCACCTCATCATCATCATCGTGGTCCTGGTGCTCGCCGCCGCCGCGCGCCTGGTGGGCGTGGGTGGGTGGGAACGGAATCAGAATCGGGGATATATCCTACGTGGCGCGTATCACTCGTTCAACGTCATCAACGGTATTCCCCCTTCATCACCCAGGGCAATCTTTCTCCTCTTCACAAGCAGCATGGCCCTTCCCAACCTCAGATGTACGCCTCGGGCAGCTACTGGTGCCGTGTCCAAAAGCTGACATCGTACAGCCATCTTCGCATCGTCCCGCACGTCCGAGGAGGAGCGACAGGTCTCCCGGGTGACCTTTTACAAGTTGTCCGTCTCATGTCGTGGCTCGGATGATGCACCGCTGATCAGCAGCACGGCCTTTGTCGGATCATGCTTGGTCATTTCTCTTCTCGCAGCTGGTAACTCTGGTCGGGACTCTCGAAGCCTCGCTCGAGCCGCCGCTGGCATGGCGAGCGGAGGCAAGCTGGTGTGAAGCGCGGGACAAGGGGAAAATTACGTGAGTAGCTGCATTCTTTCCGAGAGGAATGGCCATGCTAATCCCTCTTTAGACCCTTATAGCCTGCCGCAACCCCACTACAAAACATGCTCGTCCCCGTCCACAGGATCACGCCGCCCCAGCCCGCGGTGCCTAGGTGTATACCCTTCGACGTGCCGAGCAGCGCCGACGACAACGGCCCTGACGCAATGGAGCCCGCGCCCCGAGCAAAGGAGTAGAGGGCGTACAAGATCGCCGGAAGGTGCGGGTCGTCGCCTGGAGTCAGCAGTGCAGCCCATAGCGCCGCCACAACGACGCACGAGAGATTGCCGAGATGAATCTGCTATCAGCTCCTGTACTCGCTGCTCGACGTTTCACTCACTTTGGGAACAAGGCGGTGTAGCTCCCCGCGAACAGGCCAAACGCAATGGCAAAGCCGAGGACTCCGCCAGTGTCGTGTGCAAGACCCCACCCAGTCATGACCGTCAGGCCAGAAGCAAGCGCCATGAACACGATCAGCAGCCTCGCGCCGAGCTTGTCGGACGCATGACCGATGATCACCTGTCCCGGCACTCTAGCCAGGTTCATCAACGCCACCGACAGGGTACCAACGCTATTTGGCAGTTTCAAAGCGCTTGCGTAGGCTGGTAGCGTCAGCGCGAGACCTCTGCGCCAGGTGTCGGACTCACCGGGCAGATACGTGCCCGGCACAAAAGCGGCCAACCCTTGGAACAGGACACCTGCCCAGAGGATCCAAAATGCGGCATGCTTCGCAAAGTCCATGTCAAGCTTTGGCGGAGCCGAGTTGGTCCGACTAGGCAGGGGGAGGCGCGGCCGAATAAAGGGGACAAGCAGACCGAGCAGGATCAGATAAGTGATGCCCTGGCTGTTAGCACGGAATGATGGGAGCGGAGGATTATGCACAATGGCGAGCAAGGTCGTCCGCGAGCCGAATCGGCGTAGCAATGCCGCCGAGACGATTGGCATGACTAGTCCGCCCACTCCTGTGCCTGAGAACATGCTGCTCGTTAAGTTTGATCGCGGCTGAGGGATCATTCCGCAAAGAGAAGGGTGTGTGTGTGCGACAGACACAGGAGAATGGGAGACTCACATGCCTGTCGCAAGCCCTCTACGTTTCTGCCACCACTCGAAGCTGCCGTCAGACTGCGCCCAGATGGTGAATTGTGGGAAACGCACATCAATGTTGTCGTAGGGCAATACAGCATAGCTAGAGTCAGCAACCACCCTGCAACTCTCGATGTGTCGCTTACTGCCTCCGAGCCCGTACAGAACTCCCTGTGTAGCGATGACCCCAGGGAACTGCTGTCAGTCGCAAATCACATACAGGGACGACCGGCACACGGCTCACCGAGTGCGTCAAAGCGGCCCCTATGAAAGCGGCGGTCATCAACGTCAAGCCTAGCCACATGCAGTGTGGTCGGAGGCGAGGATGGCTGCTGAGGAAGAAGGTGAACGGAGGCAGCAGCATATACATCATGCCCTGGAGTCAGACCGCGTCAAGCCAGCTTTGATCCGACTCACCATGGCGATCGTTCCTGGGAGGGGAAGGAGCGAGTCCGAGCCGAAATACCGCTCTTTGTAGTAATCCAAGAAGACTGGTGTCAGTTGACGAAGCGGGAAGGACGCTCAAGCGTACCACCGTAGGAGTTCACGAAGCCTGGTCTGCGTCAGCACTCTCCCTCACCCTTTCTGGTCACCGCCACGCACCCCATACAAGCGTCTGGACTCAGCTCTAAGCCCCCGGCCAGTCCTGCACTCACCTCCAGTCCCGTCGCGGCAGCCAGGAACATGATGGCCCCTCGTCCGCGATCGACCGGGGGTAGGGCGTCGACTGGACTCCGTTCTTCGGCCACAACATCGGGCCGTTGCAGCTCAATCTCTTCATCGCTTGTGTCGCGTGCCATCTTGTTTGAATGGGGGAAGGAAAGGGAAGTGAGAGTGGTGGGGATAGCCCGATCCCTCTTCGCGGGCTTGCTATATAGCCATGAGGCGGCTCGAGTTAGATTTGCCAAAGTCACCCGTCAGCTCAAGCTATTTGCCAAGATGGTCGAAGAATAAGGCAGAACAAGGTATGCATTTGCCATGCTTACATCACAATAAGGCAGACCTAGCTTAGATTTGCCATATCAGCGATGCCGAGTCGCCTAAAATACCCCTCTGCCTTATTCCATGCTCCGCTCTGCCTTATTACAAGGAACCGTTGGCAATCGGCCTGATCCGACGGCGTCGCACTCTCCGCCAGCGAGCTGCCTAGATCCCACGAAACAGCACCGCACATTTCGTGATGCGCCAAAGAGACCTTAGAAGATCGGAGGGGAGGAGAGGAGAGAGGGAGAATGGGGATGGGGTGAGGTAGGTGGTGTGCCGAGTCCAAGGCAGAAGGGGCGCGGGATTGGGGCAAAGGGACAGGAAGGTCCCCCGCTCTCCCGGTTCCATCCTATGCGCAGTTCTCTCTTCTCTATCACACTCCCGGTCCCCAGCGCCCGCCCGCCCCTTAGCGCTC
>CAUG01000102.1:0-47085 GCA_000442785.1 Papiliotrema flavescens NRRL Y-50378
AGGTCGGGCAGAGTCTCGACTCTGACAGAATCTTCTGACCATTGCCAAGCCCAGATGAGTTTAGTTGGGCTACCTGTGGGGTTTTGTGAGCATTTGACCTGTCACAGTGGTATTCTCCATGCTGTGGCAGCAATAGTATGTGAATGTGCCATAGTTATGCGCCTACTACTACATCAACAGTAGTGACATGGCAACTACATCCAATATCTTCAGACAAAAACTGGTATGCATGAACATTTGTTCTCAAAGATGGAGAGGGGTGATTGGAATAGGCATGTTTCACAATAAGGGTCGGGTCGCAACATGGCAACAATGGTTCCCTGCCTAGGCCTCCATGTGATCCTTTGCCCTTCTGCAAAGGGATACAACCTCACAAGGTACTGTGCTCAGAATTGGCCAGGAAACGTGCAGGCCATCCTTTTTGGGCTTGTAGTAGCCTTGACACAATTGTCTCAAAAAGTTCCTCTGCATCCTCATTGAGCGGAGAGGGTTCACACCTGCTGTTGTCCTCCCTCTCTTGCATGAAGGGCCGCTTGCGCTCGCCGCTGGCAATGGCCAAAACATCTGTGAGGCCTTGCACAAAGGGAGGGTTGTTGTTGCCATGATAGGTTTCCAAGCCCGACTGCAGAATCTCTGTGATGCCTGTTGCGGGATCCTGCAAGTGTTCCATGGCAATGGTCCCTTTGAGGATGGACTCCTGGCCTGTGATGTTGTTCCAGCGCAAGGTCAACTGGAACTGTCTGCTCGGGATGTCGTGCAACAGCGCCATCACAATTGGTGGACCCTCATCAGTGGCAATCTCTGGCGCTTCGAGCGCAAAGAGATATGTTCGCCGCGACTCACCAGTCTCATCTTCCGCGCGTTCGGTGATCTCGGCCAAGTAACAGCTCTGTTGCCTTGATGAGCAGCCGGAAAAAGGTAACGCTGGATGGTCTTGAGGGTGCGACCTGAAATGCTCTTTGCATAAGGCGCCACAGCTGCTCTCGATGAGGAGGAGCAGGTCTCTCTCATTGGAGCAGTATGTGATCAGGCCGCCTCGGTCACAGTCACCAAAGGTCTTGTGGTTGCGGCGCGGCTGCGCGCCCAGAGAGAGCTTCTGATTGCTCTCAACCGTATCTGTTGTGCAGTCCATTGGGCCAGTGTCTTTATCGGACATCTGAAAAGGGCGATAGAAGGGTACAGGGACGGTCTTGACAGGGCACGCGTCTTAAGGCTGAGCGCAGCCCAGAAGCTCCACTCTCAAAGGCCCTTTGTCTGCCTTGACACGATCACAGGTCCTTTCAAGTATATCCGTCACGCAGGTGGAGCCTGGTCGAGGCCTGAGGCAGCTCCTCGTCCTTGAAGAATCTTTCGCTTCCACATACCCTCTCGTATCGCCGGCGTGGAGCGAGCCCGGCTTGTGGCGCATGTGGTGTCTTTCCCGTTGTCATAGTGGAGCGTCAAAGGATGCTTCAGAGGGCGAGAGTCACGCCTGTCCGGCGCGCACGCTCCCCCATCTCACTCTGGGAGTCGACCCAGTCCGGGCCAAGAGCCTCTTGCCAAAGGGGACAAGGAAAATTTAGCTGTCCGGCAAGACCCACGCAGCCACGGTCCATCGCAAAGCAGTAGCCATGTTCAGCCCGAGACGCGATGGCGGGCCATGTGGCTCGTGCTACTATAACCGGGTTTAGCGGGTTCTCTTACGGACGGATATGATGATGCCAGTACTGTGCATGCAAGGTTAGCAGTGACAAGGCGCCGGACAAGCCTGCGCCGGCTTGCAACTGCACGTAAAAGGCAGTTGAAAACGCCCCGCTCCTGCCACCTCTGCGGTCGACTTTGGCAGGACCCTAGCGTGCAGGCTATCACCCCATTGCGCCGGGGCTCTGCACACTTGCTGCCGCCGCGTCCTGAGGGCATCACGGCATGCTAAAACGCGAGGGCAGACATGGCACGAGCTCGTCCCGATCATGTCATCCACCAGATCCGCGCCAATCTGACGTCAATCGCATCGTCGCCTCCACCGCGCAGGTCATATCCGCGACGTCAGCTGCAAGACCCCTCAAGCGCAAGCCGAGCACCTGCGGGTACATAAGGCGCTGCGCCCAGTCTGGGTTGCATCGCATACGTACTATTCATCATGTCCGACCAAGCACAAGACACCGCCGCGTCCATCGCACAGAGCGAGGCTCATCTTAACTCGTACGGCGCCAAGACCGGTACAGAGAGGAAGTCCGACTCTGGTAAGTGTGTCATCACCGTCTCGTTCCCTGCCCAGCTCGCTCAGATCAAGATAGGCTCACGGGATGATATCTGATCGCAGCGCTCGAGTCGGGCGTGAACGAGAATGTCACGGCGGAGTTCCCGGGCTCGACGGTCCAAGTTGGTGGGACAAAGCGGGGCGAGAACCCGGTGATACCGGATGAAGAGGGCGGGGAGCTGAACAAGGCAGCGGGCCGGTGAGTGCGGTATCTCACGGCCGGATGAACTACGTCTGGCCCAAGGAGAGGAGCGACAAGCGCACCGCGCTGACTTCCAGCCAGACTAGGGCGAACGACTTCGAAGGCGCCGGCGGACCCGAGGACAAGGTGGGACTCGCTGAGCGCGACCGGACTGGAGACAACGATGTCACGGGCACGAACCGATGAGCTGCCATCAAGCGAGTCGGAGTAGGGGTTTGTAGCCATAGCCGACATGTCCATGCAGAAGAAGAGCCACAGTGATGCGCGAAACTCGTCAGTATTCGAGATAGCTGTGAGCGTTCCACCTTCAGGCATCAAGCGCATTCATGATCGTCATTTTGCCCCATGATTCGGGTCGCGCGTATATACCATCCACAGATCCCCTGGGTATCCTTGTCTTTTCGTCCTGCTCGTTCGCAGCCGGCAAGCCGGGCGCGATGGTGTCGTCAAGGAGTAAAGCGAAGATCGAAGGGATAAAGCCGGTAATGGCGCAGATGAGGGTCAAGGGGACAGAGACAAGGTGTTCGTGACACCGGGACGCAGGCCGAGAGTTGATAATCGATACAGGTTGGTGCTCGTCGCGCAATCAAAGGTTGTCCGCCACGTCCTCCACCAGCGTAGCGATGTCGAACGTGCACCACAGGTGCCATGCTCCCAGGGCCAGTGCGCCGAGGATGAGCGCGCTCCGGGCCGTCGTGAGCGCCTTGGAGGATCTGCGGCGGTCCGAGCCATGTATGAGCGTGAGGAACGCGGGCGATAGCGGCCGGGAGGCCATGGATGATTCGGTCGGGATGGGCAGGGAGGTCGGCGGGAGCAGGAGGATGTGCTTCGCTGGCGGGGAGGGGCATCGAGGTGGGAAGTCCGGCGCGGGTTCGGCTGCGGGTCAGCGAGATCCTATGGCACGCCGGTATGCTTGATGACTCACTGAGGACGATACCGGGCACTTCGATGGACCCCTGCCGGAGCTTCTCGTCGAATTCGCCCGAGTCGCGCGGCGACGGCGTGCGGGAGACGAGACCGCCCATCATGATCTCGCGCTCCTGGCGCGGGGTCATGATCGTTGGTGAGGCGGGGGAGAAGTAAGACGAGGAAGAGGAAGTGGAGGACGAGGAAGAGCATGGCGGTGTGGAGAAGTGCGAGGCGTACATCATTGGCGGGGTCGCCGGGATCATGACGGACGGAGGCGAGGGTCGAGCTCGGTTCGGGGTCATCATCTCGCCAAGGGGTCTGAAGGGCGACTTGGCGGAGAGGGGGTGGAAGGTCGTCTGAGCTGGAGAGAGCTTTTAGGTATGCCGTGTGGGCGTGAGGTGCAAGGAGCGTATGTGGTCGGGCTGTAGACAAAGGCGGGTGAATGATCAGAGGGCGATATGGAGGACGATGACTAGAAGGAGGTCGTCCTTATGATCTGCGACGAGTTGCAGTTGGTGTACTCAGGGATGTCGTTTCTTCGTGCGGGCCTAGACAAGCGTCTTTGCTGCGGTAGTCGGCACCGATGGATCTAACAGGGGTATTGATCCGATGATCGCGTTTCAAAGGCGGACGATGGACTGCACGCTGCTCCCGAAGTTTCGGGCCGGCGCAATGTAGAGGCGGTAGGGGAGTGATCAATGCGGATCAATCAGTGAGTGCAATGATCGAATACGTCCAGGTCGTTGTCGAGCGTGGCTTGGCGTGCGTGCGTGCGTGACGGGTACTTGAAAGAGCGTGTGGTGTCGTGCGGACGTGAGGGCGCGTATAAGCAATAGCAAAAAGTCGAGAGTGATGGATGTGCAGTGATCGACCAGCCTCTATGCGAAACGGGTACGAAACACGATGACGATCAAGGTGGGTAAAAGGTTGGATGGTATGAGCACGAGTCAGAGTCGATCAACAGTCAACAGCCCCGTCTCGATACCTGCTAGAGCCTCGAACATGCCTCCGTCTCGCGATGCCAGTCAGTTGTTTGTTTGCTGATCGCGGTGAAACCGTGTGCATTCACAGGGTGTGGCGCCCAACGTGCGCAAGTGTGCTCTACCTACGAGGCAGATCACTCGGTTTCGGGTTCGCAAGAAAAGGTTAATGATGGCACACTGGGCGTGGATCAAGGATATGTGCACGTCGGGCGGGGAATTGTGCAGGGTCGGCGCGCTTGTTTTGATTTTGGATCGTCTGGGCGCGCCACTGCATCGTCATCATCCAGCTAGCCCGGCGCGTCGCGACCACTGGGCGGCGGTCTGGCCCGTGCCTACCTAATCTTCTTGCACAGGCATATCGCGCCCGACGTAATTTTGTCGTTGTCGTCGTCGGCATCAGGCATGCATGCTCCCCTCGTACCCGTTCAGACAACGATAGATGGCTCAACTCGGTCCTACGGACGGACGCTGCGGCAGCACACATTGGCTTACATACGCAAAACTATGAAAGGCATTCTACATAACATCATGCATCGTCCCTCGTCATCGGTCTTCGTAGCGCTTCGCTTCTCTCGCTCCTGTTCCCCCTCACGCGGCCATCGCGCGAGATCATCACCTTCTAGCCCAGTCGTTCGGCCGCCAGCGGCGGGGCAAAGCTGTCGAGTGTGTTTCCATCGAGAGGGGCCGTGAATAAGAATTACATGCAACGTGATATCGTTTGATTCACCGTGCGGGTGAAGCCGGTTTGCGTCGAGGATGGCGGCTCGAGCGCGGACAGAGGTGCCAGGTCGGGTTGAAGGTGATCATGAGTCGTTCATTATAATTGTACAGCAACACTCTCCATCGTGGGCGTAGGCGGGTCGGGTTGGTGGATCGACGAGCGCGATCATGACCTCGAGGCAGGCGGCTCGATTCCGGCCTCGACGTAGAGCTCGATGCCCTCGTCTTCGGCTCCGCCGAGAACGCTTCCGGGCCATCGCTCGGTTGCCCACGAGTGCATGAAGACAGAAGCCTTCATGTGCTTCTTGCTAGCGTACTGCGGATAAGCGCTGCACGCGAACGATTGATCACTTCAACTTACCTTCTTGAAGAAGCAGGAGCCGGTCTCGAGCTTGGGATCAAGCAGCCAGTCAAGCATGATCTGGGCGGGCTCGATTAGCTCGGCGACCGAGTAGGCAGAGTAGTGGACCAGGTTGGGCGTCTGCGAGTCAGCATCATTCTGCTACCATCGGCAAGTTTCAAATTCCACTTACCCATGGACCGCTCTCGAGGCAAAGCCTCGCAAGCCACATGGCCGCGGCCGCCAGCAGACTCGGCGGGTACGGCATCAAACGGTGCTCGACTGCACTGATTTCCGTCAAGAACTTGCCGAGCGTCCTCGTCTTGATATCGTACGCGTCGGCTTTCGATATCCTCCTAAGGAAGTGCAGGGGGTTCGGGTACGACATGTCAAAGTTGAGGGTGGAGAGCATGTATCGCTCCGCGGAAAGGATCTCCTCGACGCCGTAGCCGCCGTCGGCCATGTGCAGGAAGTGCGTCACCGAGGGGCAGATGACTTCCTCGTACTTGGCAGCGACGAAGAGGCCGGTGATGCCGACGAGTTGCAGCTTGGCGAGGGATACCACACGCAGCGAGAGGAACCGGTCGACAAGGTTGACGGCGATGAAGAGAGTTTCAGGAAGGAGACGGAATTTGGCGTGGACCTCGACGAGCCAGTCCATGAGGATCGTGCGCATCTTCCATTGCAGCTCGGCCTGGTCCTCGATATAAGACGGGTTGGGCATGGTAGCTTCCTGCCAAGTCAGCCTGTGGCGATCACCAGCAGCGGACGCGACTCACTTCAATAGCCATCATATGGTTGAACGCGTCGACCACATACTCGGCAACCATGGTTGGGTCGCCCTCGTCCTCTGCGTCAAGATCCTCCCATCCCTCGTCTTTTGCCCTCAACCGCTTCGGCGATTTCATCGACACCTTGCTCCCGCTCGACAGCAAGATCTCCTTGCCCTCCGCATCGTACGGCCCCTCGTCCGCCGACTCCTCCGCGTCGCGTTCCCGGTCCACCGCCTGTACGGCAGGCGAGCTGGTCTTTCTCTTCTTCCTCGCCGGTTCCTGCTGCACCTCCTTCTCCTGCTTGACATTCACCCTCTTGTCCGTTAGCGGCCTCGCCGCGTCCACCGTCGACGCCGTGGTAGAGCGCGAGCGCGACGCGGCCGGCCGCGAGACGGCAGACGACGAGGTCGCTTTCCGCTTGATCGCGGCGGGTTGTTCCTCCTCGGCCTTGACCGTCGAGCGCGCTTTTCTGAGCGCCGCCGAGGCGGCCGTGCTCGACCCAGATGCGATAGGTTTCTTCTCCAGCTTGCCCTTGTCACTCTCGGCAACAGGCTTCTTGCTCGCGTTCTTCACTTCGCCGAGGGCCGCCCGAGATGGGAGAGAAGTGGTCGCCTTGCCAGAGGTGGCGCTCGTGGCTGTCCGCTTCATAACCGGTAGCTTTGATGCAGGGAGGGCGGCGTGCGACTTCATGGCGGTGGTGGACGGGATGGAGGGGTCATGAGCGATGGAGGGCTTGGTCGAACCTGGACGGGTGAGGTTGGACTTGAGCGTAGCGGTCGTGGTCGTGTGCGTTGCTGACCGGGTCCGTGGCCCCAACGCTGGCGGAGCATTCTCGTTGCCAGGCACGGCTCGTCTTGAGCGGGTCTTCATCGTTAGCACCGTAACCGAGGTGCGAGCATTGGGTACAGGTGGGATGGGATGAGGACACGTCGTGGAAAGTTGAAAGACGTGTCGGGGTTGAGTGATAACGCGCAGCGAGGAAAGGGTTCAGTCGGTCAGGTCTGAAACTGGCCCTGTCCCGGCGCGTTGATCGATGGGGACGCAAAGTGATGCGACATGACGGTGTGGTGGGGTGAAAGACAGTACGTACAGGTATCTGAGAGGGCATGATGTCGCGTGAGGAGGACGTCGAGCAGCGACCTCAACGTCGAGCGAGGAGGCTGGTCGATGGGGGTATGGTGGGGATTGATCGGGTAATGTTGGGCGAAAGCGGTGACGGTCGTTGAAATCGGATGATTGTACTTTGTTACAAGGCCATTGATGGTCGAGCGATATCGAGTCAATTATGAGCTACTTACCGCGACGCGCGAGAGGACACCGAGACCGAACGAATGGTCGTTCTGATCCTGCTCACTGCTGATGTGCTGGTGCTACGGAGTGAAGGAATGGTGGATGCGATAATGTTGGCTGGCCTGTAAGCGTTGGCGCGGTCAGGACAGGACGTGTACCGTGTCTGTGACTATGCTGCAACATTGCCCGCAAAATGACGATCCGACGGGACACACCGACAGGGTCGACCCCGGTGAGACTTGCCCATCACGTGACCCAGACCGAATCAACGAGCTGCCGGGGATTCAATAACGCCGAAGCGCGCCTTCGCTACCTGGGCCTAACGCAATCGCCTGACCCGCGTCGATGTGTCACTCTGCCTGGCCGCGCATACACTGCTGTGTCCTGACGGGAGGCGGGTGAAGGGTGTGCAGGGTCGTGTGCGGTAGCGAGAGGATCATGTCATGTCATGTCATGTCATGGACGCGCGACAAGGCATGCGTACGCAGGCACGATAAACGTTGAGCACGGCCAAGAAAGTCATCTCGCGCGACGAGCAGGACAGTTGACCTCATGACGGACGCGCCGATGCCGTTGTTGCGTAGCTGACTTTGACGCCGTTGATCTCATCTGATATCGCGGCAGACCAGTCGATCAGCATGTCCATGGCATCGGTGCACGAGGAGGAAATGCATCAACGAGGTCCTGCGGATCCCAGCGATCTGCCTCGCGCTAAACGCGTGCTGTGGCTCAACCAGACTCACCGCGTTTTAACGCGCAAACCACGGTGGCAGATGACATTTCGACGTGCATATGAGCAAGGGTAGCGGGTGTACCGAAGATCAAGCTATCCCGGGCGCTTCCACGGGCGTGAGCTTTGGCCGAGCAGCAGCTGCCAGTCCTCCTTTGTAGACGGATCCCGGCCGCAGCAAGGTCATCTCTCTGACGATCCGCTGGGCTTCGCCTGCAGTCCTCCTCCCTACATGGATCTTCATTGGCCCACGTTGGGCAGGGTGAGGTTCCTTGGCCTGTGGGGCGTCAGGAGCCGTGGAGCGAAGAATGATGCAGACCGCCCTAAGCTCACTCGCACCAGTCTATAACGAGAGCGGGTACCCGCAGTCCTTGGCCCTGCTGATCTTGGCGTTCGGTTCCGGGGACCAGTGACCGTCTCGTGACAGACCGGCGAGGGGATCACAAACTCAGAAGGGAGCGAGAGCGATCTGGAGAGCAAGGGTTTCCTTCTCGCCAGCGACCTCAAGGGAGAGCTGACCGCCCGGGGTCTCAGCACCGAAGCGGAGCCGATGCATTTCAAGCTGGCTACTGTCAGCATTGCGTGGCCTGGAACCCAGGATGCCTGCGAAATGAAATTCGAACGAGGCCCGGCTGATCCACTGGGTTTGATGGACTCTGATACGTCCGACGCCGACTTCATCGCGGCTCAGTTGCATTGTGACACACAAGCCGGCCGACTCGTCCCTGTAGGAGACCAGATCCCTTCTAGATCGACGGCGGGACCATCGGGACTATCGGTCGCCTGGCTAGGGGCTCGGTGGTGGATATGGACGGCACCATGCGTTCCCTCCATCCCGCCATCGATCGAGTTGTGAGGACAACGTCCAATGGTCGACCTGAGGCCCACCCAACATACCGGTGTGAAGTCACCCGTGACGAGGACCGACGAGCTCCCACCGGATAGCTGAGTGTTGGCTGGCGAGTGTACGCTCAATGTTCGTGAGGTGTGCATGATGCAAGGCGTGAAACGTTGTTGTCGGGTTTTTCCTGTCGCATTTATTAAGACATGGTCAAACGCTCTCCCAGCCGTATGCGGGACCAGAAAGCACGGCTATGGGACCGACGTGTGATAGGGGAGGACCGGTGGAGAAGTAACGCCTTTGGAATGGCGGCTGAGCTGGTTACGCTCAAATGTTGGATGTGCAGGTGAGAATGATCGCTGGGCAAGAACACTATGATTGCTGGGCAAGCCGATGCAGAGCCGACCCTACCTAATTGCCGAACGTGGTCGTCGATACGGCACTATCTAACCGCCTCCCTTTCCAGGCTATCCGCTATTGCTCCAGCCTCGTCCTACCTTTCTTCCCACCCCTTTCTCCTGTCTTGTTACACCTCGAGCGCGAGCTCTCACCGCAGCTCTCGCGCCACTCCCGCTTGTGCTCGAATCAGCGCACCGTTGCGTCAGCAGCTTGTCTCTTCCTTTGCGCTCGGTTACACGACCTTCTAACCTGGACGACAGCTGTACCAAGGCGGTAGCTGCAGGCTTGTTCGACACGCTGTGCTTCAAAAGCACACTGACCACTCGACCCGTTTCCCATCATTCACTGACCGCCGATACTTCGGAGACGACGGGTCCAAGGCTGCAGAATGGAGCAAATCGACAGCCGAGCCGATCATAGCAGCGAGAACTGCACTCAGAACAGCTCACCCGCAACAATACTGAACCGGCATCAAATTGGCCTAAGGCTAGTCCTGATACGCCCGGATGGCAGCGCTGCATATGTCCGTGATGTGCAACAATACACCGAAACGACGAGCTGCCATCTCCATGATGCAAGCCGCACAACGCCAGCTGCATACATGTCGATGCCATGCACTGGTCAAGTCGCCGCGTGTGAAGCCAAGCGGCTAGTCTCGCTACTCAGCCCACACGCTACCCAGAACACAAGCACGCGCATCACGTACTTTCTTGTCAGAACGGCTGCAATGAAAGAGGTCATCGGTGCACTGTGTCAAGATCCACGGACTCCGACCTTTCAGCTGGTGACTCATCAAGTTGCGTCTGAGCGGCCGTTCTCTGGTCGCTGGGGCAAATGGGTGCCGTCTTGTGAGCTGACTTCGAAAGACATCGTCAGAGAGATGGAGGGTGCAAAGACAGAGTCTCAGGAACAGGAGCAGACGCAGAGCATCGCCGTGGACACAGTTTTTGACAGCAGAGAGTCGTTTTTGGCGGACGTCGAGCTCTTCTGTTTGGCATCTCGAGGTCTGACAAGAGACAAGAAAGTCTGGGAGACAGAGAGCCTGGACGGACGGGCACGCTTTAACGAATACAGACGCAACCTGATGTTGATTCTGTCGGAACGTCTTATCGGAGGGTGACTCTGCACGACTGAAAGCGCCGGATCGAGGGAGACTCAGATGGATGGATGCTCAAGAGAACGCAACACTCCGCCACCCATAGCATTGCATACTGGCGAGCACGCAGCGTCCTATACTAGCAGCAGCGGGGGCATGCTCAATCTCATCTCGTGTAGCAGCCCGCAATGCATGCCATACGTGTGCGTCTGGGATGGCGAGTCGCCATGATCCTTGTTCTATGGCTTGACCCCTCCTTTTGCGGGCTACTGTACGGGTAGCCTTCAGCTCCACGCTGTGACCGGTCTAGGCGCAACAGCCCCCATACCTGTTTGACGTCATGCAAAGGACAGCCTGCTAAAATCGCCTAGACCTATCAAGGCTGACGGTCCTTTGTCTCCCTGTGGCGTGACGACAAGTAGTTGCAAAAGGAATGTCGCCAAATGATTTCAATCAGCTCCAGGCCTCATATACAGCAATGGGGCTCGGGTACACATCCAGCGTCTGTGACTCTCCACGTCTCTTGCGCTCTCACTCCGAGACATACCGCTGCACCACAAGCCAACACAGTCCAATTTTACAGTCATGGCCGACATCGAGACCAACAGCGCGTTGTCCCCTACCAACACCAAGCTGACCGCCGAGACGGAAGGACAATCCGAAGGTGAGCTAGTGAAAGACAGACCGGGAGCCACAGAGAACGGGCACGTGTACGACAGGGTCAGGATCACAAGGTACAACGACAGCCACCAGTTGGCCAATTACCTCAGGAACAGGTATAAGCCATCGAGAGCATCGCGGTGCCGCGACGAACAGGCTAATCATGATTCGCCTTGTACGATGGCAAGGGAGTGCTGCAGAGCTGATCGATTGATCGAGGCTCTACAGGAGTCGGGAGCGGACAACGCATCATTCTTGCTGGTGACTCACTACGGCTCAGATGGATCAAACCGCGTGAGACTGGTCGGTCTTGGGCAGAGGAACGCTGGAGACCGTTTGCAGCTCTCCTCCCAGTACCTATCTCCCCCCAGAGGCCGAGAATGCCCAGAAGGATGGCTGGACAAAAGCATTCAGCCCAATCAGACCATCTTTGACGTGGTCAAGGAAGGCCTGCAGTCCGTCACCGGCACTGCTCGTCCCAGCAGCGAAAACATGACACCCATGCACTGGGGGTTGGATCTGCTTCTCGCCGATATGCAAGGAGTCGTGGAGGCATTTGCGGATGACCCCGCTGGCAGTCACATACTGTACAAGCTCAACCTGGACGATATCTCGTTCTCAGAGAAGGGCCTGAGGGTGCTGCAAACGGTGATGACCACACTGTCAGGAGGGTCTCAGTCGGCCTTGCCAGTTCAGTGATTTCCGATTTCAGATTGGTGACCGGGCCTTTGCTTTGTGTACATAGGGAGACTCACGGGCCGAGGAACAGTTCTCGGAAAGACGAGTCGGGAAGTAGGTGAGTTTGAGCGCCGCATGCACGTATTATTCAACACACTCGAGGAACGGGACCAGCTAAGACCTGAGAACGCGAAGCGAGCTGGTGGGTTCTGAAGAGCTGGGACATCTGCAGTCTCCATACTGGGAGGCTGACGGTCGTATGTTCTCTTGATGGCCTCTGATAGCTGTCAAACAGTTGACATTCCACCCCCCAAAGAATGAATGTTCCCGTGACCGCTCTCAGAAGGAGGGGAAAAACGAATTCGTCCGTCTTGCGGATCTCGCATCGCATTGTAGCCTCGCTTTGCACGAAGCAGTGAGTTCTGCACAAAAATCACGCTCGCTCTCCCACTAGACCTCAGCCGCGGCCCATTCGTGCCGGGAGAGTTCAAGAGGGCAACAACGTGCACCATTAGCTCCCCCGGAAAGCCTCTCTGCTAGAAGATGAGAGCCCCTCCGGAGCTACTGCGCCTGTACGATTGCTGCGCTGAATGCTCTCGACCCATTTACCACTTTGTACTCCTTCCTGTAGTCACTCAGCAACGCCACCACAGACAGCTAAACGAGGCCGGGTAGTGAAGTTGTCATGCTCGCTTACGCTCCGGGAGCTTCACGCTACACAAAAATGTGATCTCTTATCGGTCGCCCAGCAAGCGAGAGTGGGAGATGGCTCAGGCTCATCGACCCGTCGTGATCCTGACTGCTTACGGCGTTTTGTAAGAGCTGCTGTGTGAGGATCTCCCCTGTTCCGAGGTGTACAGACGTAGAGATTCATGAACCTGTACATGGTGAAATTTGCTCCTGGGTTTGAAAGCAGAATGCCCCTAGGCTCGTGAACGCTCATGAGATTTCCATATACATCAAAATACATCGCGGATCAGGTGTCAGCCCGTCTTTGGAACACACTCAAGGCTACGGCAACGGTAAGAGCGACTTCTCTTCCATGCGCAACGCACCACCCGGACTCAGAAAGCCGCGCCCCTCTTGGATTCTCCTGGGTCGCTCTTCGGGGCGAGCTCGACCGAGCTTCCGTTCGGACTGTGTGCCCCCAAGTCAACATCGTTGTGCCCCATGTTCGTCGTGAACGTAGTGGGTGTATCGACAGGCGTTTCTAGGTCATCCTTATCGTCCCTACTGCCCGGGCTATCGGGCGAGTATGTCGCGGACATCTCGATCTCCTCGTCCAGCGTCAGCCGGTTGGTAAAGCCTCGATTGCCGGAGGAACGATCTGCAAGCTCCCATTTGCGAGCCATGGAAGGCCCGCCGTTACGCATTTCCGAGAACGAGGTGACAATGTCGAAGCCGGAAACCGTAGGGTCGAAGCCGCGGGTGTTGATTTGAGATCTTCCGCCATGCTTGGTCTCCGTGTACGTGGCAGCGCCAGACCATGTACTGACTGTCAGCGGGCGAATACGAGATGCGAAGTCATAAAATTACCTCTTGTCGGCGGCCTCGCGATCGACTCGAAGCCGGCTACGACAGGCGAGGAAACCAAGGATAAGGGCGATGGCAAGCACCGCAGCGCAGATGGAGCTCATCTATCGTCAGCCGACTCCTCGACGTTGCTTGATGGTCTCACAATCGCTTGGACCTTGACAAACTCCTTCTGATAGAGATGAGGAGTACCGGTGAGGTCGGCACTTGGCACCTCCTCTATGCCCGTCCCGTTAGTGCTGCCAGTCAGCCCCCGTCAAACGATTCGACCAAGAGCGCAAGCGCAATGCGTACCTGCTTGTTGTAGTGTTGCCCGCGACCTGCGATCAGCACGAGCATGAGGAACTCCGTTGAAAGCTTACGATAGGCTGACACAGAGCGGCGGTATATCGAAGCCCGACCGTCACATCGTCCTGAGCACACTGGTGGCCCACCCAGCATGACTGGGCATCAGCATCAGCAACACCGCAGGAGCACAAAGCGATACTCACCGCTACGGAATCGGCATATACTTTCGAGGTGCAGATGCAGGCGTAGTCTTGAGCGCTGGCACAGCCAGTGATATCGCCGTTGTCGAGGCTGTCGTTAGCGCTGCGCCGCACCGAGCCACAGGTCCGTTCCCCTCACCAATCCTGAATACAAGCCGAGAGCTGCATCGCTCCAGAACTGTCTTGGCGAGCATGCAGCATTGCCAGCGCAAAGTCCTGCGAAGAAGGAGCCATTGCAGGGTGATAAGATGGGTCTGGACCGGCGAAAAGCTGTCTCTGTCAAGGAACTTCGACAAACGATTATATCAAGATGAAAGTCGATAGCTCCGTGCCAGGTGAGGTGAGAGAAAGACACCAGCCGGCCGAAGCTGATCGGCTGCATTCGCATTGGCGCCCTCGCCGGGCTTGTGCTGGATTGCGCTCATTGTCATGTCGTTGGACAATAGGAACCGGACCTGCTTGGCTCAGGTACAAAAGGCGCAGATGGATAACAACAATAAGCGTCCTCGCACCCGATTTCAGGGCAAACTCGTGCCTGTCAAGCGGCGATCGCCGCGTATGCTTGCTTCTGCCGACCCCTAGCCTCAGTGTCCGTATCCTCATATTGCACCTGGCATCATATAGTCTATTGAGGTACAAATGTCTGTTGTGCAGCGGATGCTATTGATGTGTCATTGTTGCCGTCATGATAGTTCGTGATACCATCTGAAGCCCGGTCGTTCCCACGTTGCGTCCACATCCCTCCACCGCTCCCACATCCATTCGCTAAACTTCTCGCTGATCCCGGACGGTCCGTTGTCCGGTTGGTCATCGTTCACACACGCCATAACCACATCTCGATTCCTGTCGTAATCTGCTGTTACAGTGTTCAGCTCGCGCAAGTTGTGTATCTGGTTAAAGCGCGTTCGCGATACGCCTGCACAGTCAGCGCGCCCGCGCAGTCGCTTGACTATTCAAGATGTCTCACCAAGCACATACGCATAGCGCGAGAGCAACTTGATGGACCACTGCCGCAAGTTGACGGAGCCGTCTTTGGATGGCTTGGCGCCGGGCCACTGGTCCTGCCCTGGGCGGACCATGCTGTAGATGCTGAAATTGCCCGCTTCCCAAGAATCGGTCAACGGCAGCATGGGCTCGCTCCGTTCCCATCTTGCCCGACCGCGCCGCTCCGGCATGACTGTCTGATGGTGCCGGGGTAAAATCGCTTCCAGTCCTCGTTCGCCGGAAGCAGTGATCAAGGCTTTGACAAGGCAATCACCGCATTGCGGTTCCGCAAAGGCGATGTGCGTGAACATGTCTTCGGCGACGAGGAATGCGTCGGTGTAGAAGTCGGCGGGTAAACACTCGCGGACAGAGAAGACACACTTCTGTTCGCGGTGTTCGCGACCCGGTCTATCGGATAGCAAACCGTCCATCGAGGCTGTCGTCAGTGTAAGGCTTCAAAAGCCGAAACGAAAACTCACACCAGGTATACCTTGTGCCCTTGGGATCATCCCAGCCCATCAGCCCATTGATGGTCTCAATTGTGTCCAGCGTCGTCCTCACTCCCCGCTCAACAATGATGTCTTGCGAAAGATCATCATTGATGCCGAGCATTCCTCTTAGCTCCTGTTTCTCGTTTGCGCCCCACAGCCCGTTCTCCCCACCCAGCCTGGCGACAGCCCATGACCACAGCAGGGCTTCGCGCCAGCGCTCTACCCGCATGTAACCCGCCAGCCAGCTCATCTCGACGTCTGCGATACCCCGCGAGCTTCGCCTGAATCCCCGAGACGCCGCCTCGGTGAGCTCGTCCTCCCACATCACGCTCGCCTCGTGCGCGAGGGAGACGGACAGCGATTTCGGGACGTGGTGCATGTATCCCCTTCTTTTCGCCGGGAAGCGCCGTGAGATCATCTGCGAGGCGTGCTGCAGGCCGCCCCACTCGCCTGATGTCGAGTATAGGTCCGGAGTAACTTCGGGCTTGACCAGCAGGCCGCCGTCGATCCGGAGCACGTCGCCGAGAAGAGGGTGGTGGAAATCGGTAGACGTGGTCTCGGCCTGGAATTAGTTGTTGCGCTGAGAAATGGGCGAAAGACCGAGCAACGTACCAGCAAGAACATGTCATCGTTGGCAAGAACACTTTGATCAGCCTGAACCCGATTGTGTCCGCCCGCAGGTGAGCGTGGAACTTACAAGTTCTCCGCCAGGCCATCGACGAATCCTATCCGACTCTCGATGGCAAAGCTGTTGAAGCTCGGCACACTCATGAAGCGCCATTCCAGCTCGTACTCTTTATCCAGCTCCTGGTCTTCAAGCGAATCGTAATGGTCCACCGGTATGCGAAAGAATTTCGAGTGGAAGTGCCATTTGACGCCTGCTATCCCGTTTTTCACACTTTCCCAGTCGAGCCATTCCGGTATCTGGCCCAATCTCCAGCCTTCCTCGCTCTTTCTCCGCTGAGACGTGCCTGCGGCAAGCCCTCGTCTGCCGGTCGGATTCGGCGATGTTTCTTCATTGCTGTCGAGATCGAAATCCGCCGAGAGGACGTGCATCTTGCCCAAACCCTGTACCGACGCTTTGACGGATCGCATCGCCCCTCGCAGCTCGCCGTTGTCGCGGAACCGCTTTCCCGATCCCGGTTTCACCGGAATGCCTTCCGCCTCGGCACGGGTGGCCATCGCTTCCTGGAAGTGGTCGCCGGAGGCGTTGACCCAGAGAAAGACAAAGTCGACCGGTGGGATGGGCGTTAGGGTCGCATTGTGCGGTATTGTCCCGCTGCCGTAGTAAGCCTCGAGCACCTCGGCGTTCTGCCGAGTTTGTAGAGGACGGAGGAGCGGTGCAGCCGGATGCAAGGTTGGCGGGACCAAGACTTGTGTCGAATCCTCTGGTATGGCCACCGTATGTTGCGAGTCGTCCACGTCCAATGTCATCGCTGGTGGCCTTTTGGTAGCCCCGCCGGTTGGCATGTCCCAAGATTGGATATCGTCCGCGCCGAGCGCTACGACAGGCACCTCTGGTAGCACGAACAAAACCCCACAGTAGGCCACACCCAAAAGGCACAATGCCGCCGAGAGCGCCCACAACCCCCTCCTTCGCCGCTCGAGCTTCCATTCTCCATCGTGAGTGATCATCGATGCTCGCTGAGTTTCATAATCGTACGCTTTGGGTTCCACGGTGTCCGAGGCGCGACGATCCGTGTACGGTATCATGGCTTTGCCCGGTCGAGCACGAGGGACTCGAGCGCGAGTGGATGTCGCGTCAAGATGGGAGGTGAAGCTCGAACTGCGTGTGACTCGATACGTCTCGGACAACTCGACGTGGACGGCGCGCGGTCCAGCCGGATCCAGTCCGCAGGCAATGTTGACCGATATGGCGTAAGTCCGCGGAGCAATTTATAGCTCGCGGAGGCGTACGAGGTCCAACTTGCGCAGCCGCTCTTCGATTGTTGTGCGAGCTCGGGAAAGGTAGGGTTCGCTGACTATCGCCGTGTCACACGACTACGCATCGTCATAAGAGGCCGAGCGGAAGTGGGCGGGAGGTTGAAGCGCGTAAGAGCCTGCGTATGGCGGAGCGCAGGATGCTGCTGGACAATGCCGCGCTGTGCGGAAAAACCGGGCCAAGCAAAGCTGTTTCAGGTCGTGATGCCGCTTGATTCGTGACAGATCCGAGCTGAGGCGTGTTCCGGGGGGAAACAATAGCGGCTGGATGGTCTCGTATGAACAATGCAGCAGTCGACGCGATGGAGGGAGTTGGCTTATTATGCGCGTGGATCAGAGACCGGCTCGTCCTTATGTCAACCATGGCTAGTCTAGCCTCCTCTTCGGGTTCTTGACTTCCCGGTGCCCTGCCCTCTGAGTACTGGGACCGCTCACCGCGAACCGAAAAAGGTACACTCGTCGCTCAGTATATTTTTAAGCATGGGACGCGAACAAGTCTCGCGTTCCGCCTCTGACGCGGCAGACACAGGGCGCCATCGGGAGGACCTGATGTGCGCGCCTCTTGCCCTTGGTGACAAATCGCCAAATACGGCATGATTGCAAGCCATTTTGGCTCTCATGCCGGTCGTCCACACGCCCTTCCAGCGGATCTCCCCTACTCCGGGATCTCTATTGCGTCTGGCGCAGGCACTGAACCATCGCCTGGCCCCTAATATAATACCGGCTCCAACCTGGGGGTGCTATATGCTCCACCATGCCGGGTATTCCTGGACGCGGGAGCGCTACTTACAGTACCGGGTGCACTAATTCGACCCTTCGACCTCGCGCTGTTACCGCGCCGGATGTCTCGCGCAAATTCACAGCTGACCTTTGAGTTCAGCACGCATGAGGCAAGAGAGTCCGAGCGTTGTTGCTGGAATGTTTCACGTTCCAACATACGGGCTGAGCCTGTTTTGCGGGAGCGCTTGAGTTGTTACTCATGTCGATGCCGGGCAAGCGCGGCAGGGAGGTGAACTCGCAGAAGCCGCTTGCCTGCGATTGGTACCTGTCTCGCGTGGTATTGGAGGCTACCATGCTAATAAACCGACGAGTCTCGATCAACCTTGATCTTAGTTGGACACGTTGCAGACCTGATTCACGTCACATACATATTGTCCGATATTCTACTTCTCTACGTATTATGATGCCAAGTATGCTACATACACTCTGCGTCATTCCTTACTCCTGCGACTGGCTCACCCGTGCCATCCACTGTCTGAGCGTGTCCGCCAGGACCCCCGGCAAAGCCTCAACATCCCTAAGCACCACGAAGAACTCGAAGGGGAAAGTGTCGAGATATCGCGTCATTTCCAGCTGCATCTCCCCACCCACGTTCTTGTACTCCACCGTCTGCATCGACAAGATGCTCGTGCGTCCGGCCCCGGCCGCGCTCGGGCCGGTTGTCGTCGTGTGTAGCGAGTCAATCACGATGAAGACGATCATGACTCGCTCCTCGAGTGCACGGCGTAACAGCCTCCGAAGTTTGGTGTGGTCCTGACACACGCCGTCCGAGATGATGATCTGCAATTGCCACAGGTCGGCATTGCTCGAGCTCGGCTGATTCTGTCGAGATTCGGCCAAGAAGGTGAGTGTGCGCTCAACAAGCTTGACTACATCGGTGCGGTTCTGATCAAACTTGAAAGCGTCGACGACCTTGGCGCCGTCGGCGTCGGTGAAGCCCGTTCCAAAGGGGTGAAGGATGTCCACGCTCTCGCCAAACTTGGCGATGGCGACCTGCCCGACTTCGAGCTTGTTCATCGCCTGGCTCACGAGCGCGAGGGTCTGGTACGCGAGGTGAACGGAATGGCTGTCGGCCATGGATCGGGAGTCGTCCAGCGAGAGCAACACCTGGTACTCTCGTCGAGATGGCTTGGTCCGGCGCAACCAAATCTTGTCCTTGGTGTATTCGGATGCGATGTACGGGATGATCTTGCGCATGTTGAGCCGCTTGCCGGTTCGGAAGTCGCCCTGCAACCGCGTCGCGAGTGTAGGCTCGAGAATGAGTCGGAGCTGCTCGCAAAGGGCATATGACAGATCGCTCGTCAACGCAGCGTGCTGTCGCCAGACCGACTCTCCGTCAACCGCATTTTCCTCGAGCTTGGTGACCTCGTTGAGTTCCACACGAGTATCGTCGTCTTCGTCTTCAAGCTCGCGCTTGGCTTCGACACCGTCATCTTGGGCCTCGTCGACGTCCATCTGGTCGTCCGGGCGTTCCATGGGCGCATCGCCGCCGATCTCATTGCCCAGCAAAGCTTTGTCGCCATCCCGTTCCTGTCGCTCTTGCTTGACACTCCGTTCCGGTGCTTGTCCTTTGACACCCTCTGACTCTGCGGACTCATCCTCCTCGCCGTCATCTTCCATGCCTCGTCGCTCCGGGGCTTCAGCTTGCTCGTCCTCGTCAATGATGTTGAGATCAGCCAGTTTCTGCCTCTCATCTTCCTCGGCCCGTCCCAAAGCCTGATCATCTCCCTCTTCGTCTTCGCCGACGTGCTCGACTTGTCCTCCAGCTTCTTGGGGTGCAGAGGGGTTTTCGACCCGGTTGTCCGTTTCCTGCTGGTTCAAGATTTCGTCGCGACGTCGCTTGATGTCCTTCATGATGTCGCCCAGACTCTTCTGGGGCGGACCTCCCGCCTCGGCTGACATTGGTGCGCCAGACGAGTCGACGGGTCCGTCGTTGTCGAGCTCGTCGTCGCCTGAAGGTCCTCCGGCGTTCTTGGGCGCAGCACTAACGTCAGCAGAGATGACTATCACAATCCGAGTCAACTCACCCTTTACCGGCAGGATCGGCCTCATTCTCCTCCTCGCCCATCTCCATGTCGGCCTGATCCTTATCCTCCGCCTCTTTGTCCACCTCCTTCTCCTCGAGTCCACCCGCTCCACCGCCAGCCTTGTCTGCCTCGGTCGCTTCGTTGTCCGCAGCGCTCATATCGAGATTCTGCTGGTCTTGCGCTTCCATTTCCGCCGAGTCCTCCTCGGTAGGTTCCATAGCCGGCGGGGCCTCATCTCCCCCATCTTCGCCGTCCTCGTCACCCATGTCGATGTCGTCATTCTCCTTTTGTACTTCCCCTTCATCGTCGTCCGGTAAAGGCGCGTCGTCAAGGTTCATGTCGTCGTTCAGTCCCTCATTCTCGTTCTCATCCTCGAGCTCCAGGTCGTCCGGTAGGTCTAGCCGGTCACCCTCGGGCATGGCTACCTCGTCTTGCAATGGCGCCTGTCCCGATTCGTCCTGCTCTTGCTCTTGCTCCGGCATCTCGCCCTCTTGCTCCTCCGGCATCTCCTCACCTTCGTCGCCTTCATCTCCATCCTTGGTCTCGCCGTCCTTGCTGTCCTTGCCTTCGTCCTGGCCCTGCTCAGGCTCAGGCTCATCCTTCTTGTCCTTTTCATCCTTTTTCGCCTGCTCTTCCTTTTCTTTCGCGCTCAGCTCCGCCTCGCCTTGCTCTTCCTTGCCCTGCTCCATGACGTCCTCCCGACCGCCCTGCTCCTCTTCCTTCTCCTCTTTCTCGTCACCCCAGAACTTCTCGTCCACCGCACCCGGGTCAAGTGGGTCAACATCCCCGACTTGCTCATCGTGATCCTCCTCTTCTTCGCCATCGCTGTCTCCATCCTCATCGTTTTCCTTCTCCTTCCCATCACCCATCTTGCCCTCGAAATCGTCGTCCATCGACACCGCATCGTCCTCATCTTCGTTGCCCTCTCCGTCGTTCTCCTCCTCTTCTTCGCCCTGTAGACCCTCGACCTGCGACTCCTCCGTGATCTCGTTCGAGACGTTCTTGTCACCCGTGCCGGTACCCATGCCGGTGCCCTCGACTGTCGAGTCGCCTCCAGCATCCTTCGAGTCGTCCTCTTCGGATGGTTTACAGTATCCCTTTTGCGCCAGGTCGAGCATAAGTCTAGCGAGCACATACGTGAGCTTGTAGGTCGCCTTGAGGTCGTACACCGACCGGGTGACGCTCGCCTGGTATGCGGCGGACAAGGACTCGACAAACGGCAGCACTCGAGCGATGAAGCCCGGCCCGACTGTTGATACGCCCGAAGCCTCGGCAGAGAAGGATGTGAGCAGCTTCTCGAGGTCGGCCAGGATTGCGCCGACGTGCAGCGAGGACACAAAGCCGTTCTGCGCTCGAATTTCGCTCGGGACGTGGATGCGTGCGTCCTCGTCGATCTTGGGCATATCCGTCTTGATGCCCTGCGCGACGACCAGGCAGCGCTGAATGAGATCGTCGCTCGACTTCCAGAGAGTGTCTGAAATGATGGAATGTGCCGTAGGAACCTGGTACACAAGGCGACTCGCCGCGATGTCGCGGATCGGCTCGTACAGGTGTTCAAGCTCGGGCGATGCAGCGGACGATCGAGTAAGCTCTGACGTATAGGTTTGGTTGAGCTCGGTAGCCCGGATCAGAAGATCCGCGTTGTCTAACAATCAGCCCAGACTTAATAAGCTCGCGAGTGGACTCACCAGAAGTGAAGATGCTTGCTCCGTGACCGGCGGCGGCATTGACTGGGGCCAAGGTATCCACCAGACCATTTGTTTGCGAGCGGAGAGTGGACAATGCCTCGATGTCCTGATGAGACGCTGCATTGCCTTCCAGCTCGCGGAATGCTCGAATGCCTTCTTCCGCTTCTCCAAGTGCCACTTCCAGCTCGCGCAGCTCCCGTTCAGCTCGCGCAAACTCGCCCTGCAGACCCGAGTCGGTGATGACGGCCGGAGACGCCGAGACCGCGCTCAAATGTCCAACAGAGTTGGAGATCGCATCCAGAATGGTCAGCTGTCTCACGAGGCTGGAGTCAGCTCTGTGTCATTCATGATCAGAGAACGGCCTGCTCACCCGTCCCTGGAAGTCAACGCCGACGAGTATACACTCTCCACGAAGCCCATTGCCCGCTTGAGGTCCTCGGAATTGATATCATCGCTGTGCCCGTTGAAGCTCTCCCGCATGGCACTCATGAGCACGCCCAGTCGCGCATGGTAGCTCTCTACTCGCTCGACCGTCTCAGAGTCCACGCCTGCCCGCGCGACCAGCGGCGATCTGCCAGCTAGCCAGCTCTGATCCTTTTGCTTCTCCAGAAGATCTGCGCGAACGTTGTTGCTGAACCCGCTCTGTCTCAGCGCCTTGAGCAGATCCGAGAGAGCCTTGCGCTTCCGCGACGCGAGGTTGTTGACAATTTTCTTGTTCTCCTCGGTCAAAGCTGACGGCGTCGCTTTGCGGAGCTCTTCGACCGTCTCGATGACGTCCACGGCGATACCATCCAGCTCGACAGCGATCCCGGCTCGATCGCAAACCGCTTTCGTGGCGTTGTTCAGTACGGTGGCGTACCGACCGAACGTTGTCTCGAGCTTGACGAGGTGCTCAGGCAGGCCGGTGGCACCTCGCAACTGGACCGCACTCGCCGGAGGAGCAGCCACTTCTGCGAGCACCACAGCGGGCGGTGTGGATGTGATAGCCTTGTCTTGAGGCACAATTGCTCCCAGGTCGCCAAGGACAGGTGCAACCGGCTGACCAAGTGCCTCCCTGAACTTCCGGATAGACCGATGCAGTTGTCGATGGCTTTTGACCGCCGATGCCTTTAACGCGTAAACGTTGACGTCCTTCCAGCTGGCGAGCTTGACAAAGTCCTTGATCGATTTGTCCAACGCCGCCCGCTTGGTCGCCAGCGTCTCCTTGATCCGTGCACCGAACAGAGCCGATTGCGCGATGATGTTGTGGAGCATCGCAGAAACACGCAGCATGTTCGGCTCCGCCACTTCGGTCGTCATCCTCTCGAAGGCGCGCAAGACTTCCAGTCTCGGCGCAAAGTGGCCATACGTCGAAGTGCTGAGGTACGTGTTCACCATTGGTAGAACCTCTTTGAGGTGTTTCTCCACGTCTTCAGCCTCGACCGTGCCGTGTACGAGCGCGCCATACAGTCGCAGCGTCCACTCGGCATCACGGTCGGTGTACATTTTCTCCTGGTCATTGAGCAGACGCATCCAGCTGCTCAGCTCGAGCTTGCGCCATTTGATAATCATCGCGGTGATTTCGTCCTGGAACGACTTGAGCGAGTTGCCCTTGTGAGCGTACGCCTCCCAGTCCTCGGTGTGCACGAGCAATCCCTCCAAAGCAGCGAGGACCAGCGCGAGCGGTGAACGTACATCCAAAGCCGAGATACGCTCGACACGGTCGAGGATATGCTGGAGGACCATCTGCTCAGGCCATTCAGCAACGAGGTGGTGCAGTCGAGTCGCGATCCGGACCAGAAGGGTGTGCGCGTGCCGCGCTTCCGGTTCGTTGGCGGAGAGGTAGAAGTTGGGCGTGGTGCCTGTTGCGCTGGCTTCGGCCCTTCTAGATTGAAGGCTCTTGATCTGGAAGGCGAGACTCGTTCGGTCCAAGCTTTCGTCGTGGGCTCCTGATTGGAATCGCTGCAAGACCTCGTGCACGGCGTCCTGGTACGTCTCGTTTGGTCCCGCACCGCCAAAGCCTGACAGGACAAGGCGGTGGAACGCCAGAACGCGCTCGTTGCTGAATCGCTCCGGCTTATCATCGTCAACCGTCTCCGCCTTGAACGAAATAGGCTCGTCGGTCTCATCGCCCACCCCCTCGTAGCTGGGGAAGAGCTCTTTGAACTCCTTCTCCTCTTGCTCGATGTCGTTCAGCACCTCGACCTCGGTCTTGCGAACCCTGTACAAGCTGTCCTTTTCTTGAGCATCTTGCTGCTCCTGGAGTCGAGCGGCGCTCCAGCTGGCATAAAGCCCGTCCAAGCGAGCGACGAACACCGGTAAGCTGGCACTGCGACCGATGATTGATGAGAGGACCGGCAAAATAGATGAGGCGCTGATCACCTGCGACAACACATCTGTGCCACCGTCGACCAATCTGGCCGGGAATGACAAGATGGTCTGGGTCTCAGGGTCGGGTTTGGCGCATCGTAGCTCGGCATCGCGAGCAAGTGTTCGGAAGCCGAATTTGGCGAACAAGATCGCAGTGATGATGGGATCCACCAAGTCCTGCAGATCCGCATAGTTCTTCTGCAGGCGATAGATGAACGCGCCAGAGACCGCCTGGAAGCTTTCCTCCCGTTGCTTGGCTTGCGCCTTGCCAGACTTGATCGACGAGGCGAGCGAGTCCAGCTTGGCGGGCTCGAAGGCGTCATCGACGAACGAGTGGACCTCGTTGAAAAGGATATTCAAACGCGAGGCGTCGGTTTGTCGCGTCGATCCTGGTCCCAACGCCGATTGCTCGGAGACGACGGCTCCCAGTCGGGTGGCCACTTCGGCTGTGCGCTTCGAGTCTGGCATACCCTTGCGACCAACTTCGCCTTGTTCGATGGCGGCAAGCTCATCCTCGAGCAGTGAGATTCGCGACGCAACGACCTCTCCGAGCAGGATGCGGCGCACGGCAGGGTCGATCGGGATGTTGGTGACATACAAAGCCAGCACGAGCTTTGAGATACCGATCCAGAATCGACCAAGGGCGGTCAGATCGGTAGGCGTGGCGATCACTGATTCGAGCGGCTGCTGAACGCTATTTTGCCAGATGCTTTCGAACCACTCGGGCGTCGAGTCGCTTGTGAGCGCGTGGCTGATCTGTTGCGCGACCGGCGCGTTGCCCTGTCGCATGTCGACCTGGATACCGAAAGCTGACAAGAGCTCGAGGTGAGCATTGGTCTCGACGGTCATTTCTGAACATACCAGAGCCACACTCGTGAGACCCATTCGCAACACGGCGTCTCGGGTCTGCGGCTTTTCGCGAGCGAGCCAAAGAGCCGCGTCGATGCTAAACTTGAGGGCTTCCTCTCGCTCAGGTATCTCAGACATAGGCGTTCGTTCTTGCGCGCTGAGTGTGTCAGCTTGACGTCACGCTCCGATTTGTCCAGCGTACCTGAAGCGTAAGACCGAGGCCAACGAAGTGGGCAAGAACAATGATCCGGGCCCGGCCGCCTGCTTGTCAGCTCAGCACTTCAGGGCTTGACCAGGAACGCACCTCTGGTCCTGCAGACCGCGTCCAGGCTTTCTGCAACCAGCTCGACAAAGCCGCAAACGCCGTGCTGGGAGTGACGGCTGCGAATCAGCATAGTTTCTGGATTTGACTGGCCTTCTACGCACCACCGTTGCTCAGACATGCAAGGTTCGTCAAATCCATCAGATCCTCGTTCGGCTCACACACAATCCGCCGAAGGGACGTGCCCATGGTCGCCTGAAGGTCAGGGCTACAGCCCACTCGGCCTTGCCTGTCACTTACGTTTCGACTCCAAGCACCTAAAGCGTTCAGCTCAATGCTGGACAGGACGTCCCAGTTGAGCCATCTGCTACTCGATGCTCGGGCCTCTGGCAGATCGGCGAGTAGGACCTGCAGTTCCGCTTCGACCTCGGGGTCTTCAGACCGGTTCGCCGCTAGGGCTTGCAAGACGGAGCTGCGCAGAACTGCCAGTCAGTACTTTCAGGCCATCGCGTGCGATACTCACTAGGGTCGCGGACTCGACTTATAGCCGCGCGTAGGTCATTGGTAAGCTGTGGACGGTCGGCCCGGAACAAGCTCCATATCTCCGATTGCCCTCGGCCAGTGACGATCTCCACGCTGTTGCTGAGACCCTGCAATGCCTGAGAGGCTTCTGAAAGCTCTGGCAGAGCAGACAAGCCTTCACCCAGCCAGGACGCGAGGAGCTGTGTTGCCGAGTAGTCGAAGTCGTTCTGCTTGGCGCGCGCTTCCAGTATATCAAGCAAGGTCAGGAGCTTCTCGGCATGGCCAATCTTTTCCTGCTCATCAGTATACTGCCGTATCCCGCACACGATTGACTGACCAGATCGAACACGTCACTGCCGCATATCGTCCCAGCTCGTTCCCTCAACAGCTGCCTGAGCATCATGACAAAGGGATACACCTCGCTTCCAGGAGTCCGCTTCGTTCGCGACGGGCCCTTTCGAGATGATACCGCCGACAGCGTGAGAATTGACTTGTTGTTGGACGAGTCGGCGACATAGGCGCCAATGATGTTCTGCGCCGAGACATTGCGCAGGTAGAGATGGAGCAAGCGGAACAATGCGTTGACGCGTGGTGTGCTGATCTGCGAGTTGACCGAGACGTCCAATGGCTATTTGTCAGTTCCGAAAAGGCCACAATCTTTACTCTTAACTTACCAAGCCTTCGCAAACTTCACTGTTCAGGCTTTGCTCGGTACTGATCAGGTCGAGCTCGTGCTGCAAAACTGCACGCACTCGGTCGTCCTCCAACACCGTCTGGACACCAGAAACGCCTTCACCCGAGCTCAGCAAGCGGTAAAGGTACGCCCTCGCCTCGGTACTCTGCGCCACGATGTTCTCTACGGTCTCCGCGACGTTGTCGTTGGACTTGACATCCGCAAGGCGCTTCAAGACTGAAGATCCCGCCAGAGCAGGAATGATGTCCCCGTGAGCTTGGTCCGTGAACGGGACGTCTTCCGCCTTGACAGGCCTGTCCACGTACAGCTCCACGCCTCGGTTGCGCATCGCCCTAGACAGCTCTCCATACTTCGGGTCAAAGGTCATAAACAGTCTGAAGCCTTCGTGCGGGGTGATCACCTCGGGTACACCAGTGTCGCTGCCCTTCTCCGATAGCACCAGGCTTCCATCGCGCTCACAGAGCGAGTTGAGACGGTCGAGGACCGAGGCGGAGCACAGGTTTGCGTTGCTGATGAGATACCATCCGCCGTGTCGGAGAGCCTTGATGAGCGTCCCGTCTGTCCAGCCGAACCCTGTGGAATTCGGGTTGGCTTTCTCAAGCACAGCAATAGCTGAGATGGCGTCGTCGTAGCCGGGCACCCCGGCCAGCTGCTCCACACATGACCGAGCGAGTCCGACGAACGCGCCAGAGGTATCGGGCCCTGGCGAGGCGATACAAGCGTCCCTCGCGCTCTGGATCTGAGCCTTGAAGCCGACAAGAGTAGGCTGCTCATCCGAAGCAGCGTCGATAACGGAGGCCACAGCCTTGTAAGCGCCATCTACCACCCTCGTCCAGTCGACCTGTTCGAAACTGCCTAGTATCTCGCTCGTGTCCACTCCGGGGTGCATCGCGAACTCGCCGAGGTCTCGACCCACAGCTTCTGCAACTGATTTGACAAGCTTGCGCTTGCCGACTCCACTGTCCCCGGCGAGGATGACCAGCCAGCCCATCTCGATAGCCTTGAGCACGGACTCGGCAATGTCGAGGTGTCCATGGCGAATCTCGCAGGTGACTGTCGAGTCGCCGGTACTTCGCGGCGTGATCGAATGCCCTATCTGCAGATGACCGGTGGTCAGGAACGCGGTGGCGCGGTGCCGTGCGTGCATCGAGCCGAAGATCTGCTCGAAGATCGCTCGGACGGCAACACGGTCCCGGTAGTTTCGGAACCGGTGCGAGTAGACCATTTGGAGGAATTCCACAGGCGTTGTGACACCGTTGAAGTGGTTCGTCTCAAGGCCGTTCTTTCTGCCGAGGAGCTCGAACCAGCGGAACAGATCTCGCAAGTTGAACTCCCATGGGCTGCCCTCCACGCCGAGAACGCGGTCCACCATGGTCGCTTTTCGGATCCGCTCATTGAACTCGATCATCCCGTCAACGATCTCGCTCGGGAGGCCGCTCATGCCGCGCACGATGATCCGCAGGTCCTCGGCCGTGTGTTCTTGCAGGTACACCTTGGTGAATCGGTTTAAGAAACTCTTGGGGAGACCCTTACGCCCTCCACCCTGTTGCAGCGGGTTTTGCGCAGCAAAGACGCGGAAGTCGGGGTGCCGGACGAACGCTCGACCGAGCTCGGGAATGTATACGGTTCCTCGGTGGTCCAGCACGGCGTTGAGACCTTCCAAGACCGTTTGAGAAGCGAGGTTCATTTCGTCAAGCAAGACCCAGTGACCTTTCTGCATCGCGTCGAGGAATGCGGCATCACGCCATTGGAATTCGCCCGCTGATCCGCCTTCGACCGGCAAATCGGAACCGAACAGGTCGATTAAATCCGTCTGATCGGACAAGTTGATTCGTTGCAAAGTGTGGCCGGACAGAGCGGCGAGGGCAGACACAAGACTCGTCTTGCCGACACCGGGAGATCCTTCGAGCAGGATAGCTTTCGGCAGCTGGCATCCGCGAAGGACTCGCATCGCGTTGAGAGCGGTCGTGGGTGCTTCCAGCCGGAAATGCCCGTCGTTGGCTGAGGTCTCTCCACACGCGATGCCAAATCCGCCAATCTTGATATAGTCTGCCGTGATGTCCACCTGCGGAACGCTTGCCCAGTCCGCGTGAACCGCGCCGAGGCTTGAAGACATTTCCGCGAGTTTGTCGAGGCATTCCCGGCGCAAAGATGCGATCGAAGCGATGGACATGCCTGAAATCTGCGGCAGACTCTCGAGCCCGTCGACCAGAACCATTTCTCCTCCGTGCCTGTACGCGTCTGCCACGCTCAGAGTTTCGTCCAGCTTCATGCCGTCCACGAAGCCGACCCAAGCGAGGATGTCTCGCAGTCCAAGCCCGTCATCACCGATGCGAGCGGTGAACCACTGGAAGTAGTCGAGGATGCTTTCACCGGATATGACGAACTCCTTGTTGTTCCAAGAGTGTCCGATGATCTGGAGCAAGTCCGCTCGGTCGTTCAGAGGCGGAACCCAGATCTCGGTGAATCGGTTCCGCAGTGCGGGCGAGAGCTCCTTCTTGCCAAAGTCGCCTCCGGGGTTCATAGTCGCCACGACGTGGAAGTTTGGGTGCGCAACGAGTGTGGCTGCGTCGATATCGACTCCGCCCTTCTCTGCGAGGACAAGCGTACGTCCAGGCTCAAGTACCGAGTTGAGTCGTTCCAGCACCGAGTCGTCCGCAAGCGACACCTCGTCGAGGAGGAGCAGGTCGCCTTGGTTCATGGAATGTACGAGGGGCCCGTCTGACCACTCAAACAAGGCAGTGAACGCCTTGATTTCGCGCTGGATCTCCTTGATCTCTGAGACGTCAACGCCGTCCTGCTTGAGCAGCGAACCGCATAGCGCGAGCAGCTCATCGTCGGTGACACCGGGCGAGATCGCGGTGTGGGCCGAAAGCGCGGCCATGACTTTGGCACGCCTCTCATTCCTGTTTCGGACCGGTCGCTGCGAACCCAACAGGTCGGCAGTCTCCATGTTCTGGTGACAGTTGACACCGATCATTCGCTGATTAAACGCCCGAGCGACAACCTCGCAGATCGACGTCTTGCCACATCCCGTCTCACCGACGAGTAGCACCGGCTCGTTCTTCGCAAGAGCTGCGGCGACAAGGACGAACAACCGCTGCATGGCGTTCGTCCAGACCATGGTTGTCGCCGAATCAGTCGGGACCGAATCAAAAGGAAGTCGAGCGAGGACGGGAGGGCTGTCGAAAAGGCGGTACATGCGCTTGTTGTCCACCGACACCTTCATGATGTCCTCCACGACACCCTTGATGACTTCCTTGTCTTCATCCTGCCTCGCCCGCTCGGCAAGTAGCATGTACCCGTCCTCCGCTAGGGCTTCATAGCCCACCGCGCCTCGCTCGGCCCATCGGAACAGGTCTCGCAGCGTCGCAAACGAGCCCTTGGACTCGAAGACTCGGCTCGCTTGTCGGCGATGTCGCAACTCTTCAAAGACCATCACGATCTTTTTGGCGTAGCTCGGCGCAATCTGGCAGCGTTGGCAAAGGATCGTCTCAAGCTCGTCCTTTGGCACATCGTCAAAGTGAACCTCTAGGAATCGATTGCGGAAGGCTCGCGAGAGTACCTTTCGTCCGGCGTAGAGACCAGGCGGGTTCTGCGTCGCGAAGAGAATGAAGTTTGGGTGCGGCGTGATGACCTCTTGTGTTTCAGGTATGACGAGCTCGCGATTATCGTCCAACAGTCGGTTGAGCGCTTCGAGCACGTCGGTGGGCGCCAAGTTGAGCTCGTCCAGGACAATCCAATGTCCTTCTCGGACGGCAGTAACCAGCAAACCCTCCTGGAAGACAAGGTTTCCTGTCTGTGGATCGGTAACGTAGGTCCCAAGATACTCTTGAATATCGGTGTGCTCGTGATTGTTGATACGCACAAATCGGTGACCCGTCTGACGAGCGAGGAACTCGACAGCGCTCGTCTTTCCAGCCGACGTGGGGCCCTGGATGAGGACAGGGTACCGATGCGTCATGATGACTCGCGCAAGATCAGAGAGCTTGGCCTGCACGGAGGGTGTGATGATGTATCGAGACTCGCCGACCGGCGCGATGGGTCCTCGATGCAGCCAGAACGGACCAAATCGGATGTAGTCGTCGGCGTCGACGCCAGCGGGTAGCGTTGGGATTTGTGAAAGAACCGCTCGAGCGTTCTTCATTGGCGCAAGAAGGTATCGCTCGCACACCTCGTGTGCCTTGCGACAAGAGTCCGCGTCGAGTGACATCGTGAAAGCCATGAGACAGCCTTCCCACAGGCCTCGACGCAGCCCAAACAATGGAGCGGTTTGCACGGCGAACATGAGTGCTCGAGCCAGCGTTCGCATGCTGAAGTGCGGGGCGGTGTTCGAGCCATCGACAATCTCCTTTGTGGCTGAGAGCCTCTTGAGCGTCGAGTACATCTCTACGACGTCCAGGACCACGCCTCGATCTCCCGCAGTCGCATCGCCGAGGTACTGAGCCACAATGGTCGTCAGGGCTTCCCTGTCGTCGTCTGGAGGCGGGACGTAAAGCTCGGTGAATCGGGCTCGGAGATTTGGCGGTAGGTCCTTCTTGCCGACGTCGGTGGCAGGGTTCATACACGCAAACAAACGGAAGTCAGGGTGACGCGGAATGGGCTCGACATCTCCTCGCTCCGTCAACACCAGCGAAGCAGCTGAGCCTTCGAGCAGAGTCGAGATTGCTTCCAGGGTCTCTTGAGAGGCTAAGTTGACCTCGTCAAGCAGCAGCCTGGCATCAGCCCCTCAGCGTCCAATAATGTTGAGGACTGACCATTCTCCATCCCGAAGAGCTTTGACCAGCGGTCCCTCGACAAAAGAGAAAACAAGCTTGCTCTGCATTTTGACGTGGTGCAAGTCGAAATCCGCGACGTCCACGAGCAGGCTCTGCCACTCGAGTCCAGCCTTGACGGCCCGAGAGTTGACCTTTCTTCGTTTCCGAGGCGAGCTCTGGCCGCTGTCACCCTTCTCCCTGTCTGTGAGCTACACACAGCGGATAAACAGCCGGGAATGACTCACTCGTCCTTCTTGGTGAGCTTTTCGACGGCTCGACGCGCAGAGCTGTTCCACAGCTCGGCCAGCCGACCCCACTTTCGTCCACTGAGCGCCCTAGATGCTGCTTCCAGATACGTTCCATTCTGCGGCTTCGCCATGCTGAATGTCTCGCCGAACAACTTCTGCCACTTGGTGTGCAACACTCGGGCAGCAACCCCCGCATCGATAGGCTTGAAACCGCCCAGCAGATCGCTGCTTTCCGTCTGTGTCGACAAGTTGAGCACGGTAAGAGGCTTGCGGCAGATGGACGAGATATGCTGTACAGCTGTCGTCTTTCCCGTTCCAGTCTCACCGACGAGCAATGTCGGTTCGCCCATCGACGCGGTCGCGGCGATCCGCTCCAGAAGCACGAGGGAGGGCTTTGTTAGCGCGAACGGTCTCGAGTCGACTTGCTCTCTTCTCCGCGATGATGGGAAGATGGGCATCGTCGTGCGTCCGACGCGGAGCTGCTTTGTAGCGCTCGAAATCTCGAGCTGCGGCCGCCGTGTGTCGAGCAAGGCAAAGGCTCGCTCGTCGTCCATACCAATACGGCCAGCGACGACGCGAATCATCTCTGCGCGCTTCTCAACGGAGGCCGCCCGCGAGTCAAACCACGCCATGAATGTGTCGGCCGCTTCGAGCAGGACCTCGTCTTGTAACACCGGGTTGGCGAAAGCTCCAAGAGGCGTGTTGACCAGCGCAGCGAGAGAAGCGGCCGAGGGCAAGTTACGCTCAACTCGTCCGCACCATTTCTCCAGATCACGCAGACCGATATCTCGTCCTTTGACCGGTCCACCGGTGTGTGATAGCGGACGAATCGCCTGCCAGATCTCCACGAGAGTCGTCGTGACTGCAACCGGCATCCGGGGGAAGCTGGTCTCCAGGATTGCCAGTATATCTTCCGGCGATGGCGAATCCAATGCAACCTCGGCGAAATTGTGATGGCCGAAGAACGTCGATTGAGTAGCAGCATCGTGCCTATACGTCCTCGTGGCGAACAAAGCGAAGCCATCGCCAGCCTCGATATCCTCCCTGCCCGGTATGGGCAAGACGGCCCTCCGTCCCGGTCGGCCGAGACGCAAGCTGCGAGCCAATCCAGCGATAGTCACGAGCATCTCCATGCTGGCTCGGTCGATGTCATCGAAGACTACCCAGCGTCCCGCGCGGACAGCCTTGGCGAGCGCGCCTTCCATCCATTCGAACGTACCCGGCTTGGTTGGCGACGACACATACGTCCCGATCAAACTCTTCACATCGATTGTCGTGTCGGCAAGCGGGATCGTCAAGATGCGGTTCGTCGGTTGTTGATCGGGGAAGATCTGGGATGAAAGAAAATGCAACAGATGGGTTTTGCCGGATGATGGTGGCGAGGTGATCAAGGTAGGCACACCGAGCTGCAGTCTGGGCAGGAGATCGCCGAGAGCGGATGACGATGCGGCGGTGGACACGTGTCGGATGCTTGGAGCAGAGAGGGAAGTAGTGGCTCGGAGTAGTAAAGAGTCCGCGATGGTGACGAGTCTTGACGGGAGGGTCGCTACACCGAGGTGAAGTGCTGGCCGTGTAGCTTCGAGTGCCTCGATGGAATGATCAACCCGATCTACGCCATGAGCTCGGCGGAGACTACTGAATGAGGCGTGCTCACAAGCCTGTATCCGCTTCGCTTCCAGCAGCGGTAGCAGCCACCCATCCGCGACGACTTGTTTGGCGTCCAAGGCGCCGGACTCGGCAGCGATGACCTCCCAGCCAAAGGTCACAGGGGCATCGACATCCCCCACGGCGCCCACGCATTCTCTCTCCACTTGCATCCGCTTCTTCTCACTCCAGCCTCGCTGAAGAGCCAATGCTTGCACCACCAGCAGTCGGACACCTGAATCAGGATGTTGCGCCCTGAGTTGGTGCAATGGCTCTAGTGGCCATTGGTTCCGGCTGGCGATGAGTGGGTCGGCAGTAAGGAGCCGGATGTAGGCGACGAGGAGGGACTGCAAGCGAGACGGGTCTGCTTGTGCAAGTTCTGCAAGGTTGACGCTGGAAAGTAATGAGCCGCGGAAGGGGTAGATCGCGAGGAACGCATTGATCAGGCTGCCGTCAGTTCCGCTCGCAACCTTGCAGCTTCTTCGCACAACTCACCTCCATAGATCCGGACGGAGAGGAGCCATGGACGCTACCACGCCAAGGCGTTTCTCCCATTCCTCGACGGGGAGAGTCGAGCCAGTCTCAAGCCAGTGAGCCAATATCGGCAGCATGACTGGTCGGAAATGCGTCGCGATGGGCTCCGTGAGCCCAGGTTGTGACACGAGCTGTGATAACACAGACAGAAGATCGGCGCTATCGATAGCATCGGGGCGTTCGTCGTATGCAGCGTTGATGATCACATCCGGGAGAGCTGCTCTCCGGGCAGCGGTAGCATCGGTACAGCCGATATCCGCGCAGAATCGAGCAGAGGCAGCGGCAAGATTGAACGAGAAGGGAGAAGGGGTGGATTTGGCCGGAAGTATAGGCGTCGACGGGCCAGCTTCGGGCATCATGTCGATATCGGCTCCACTGTCGGCCATGGCTGGTCTGCCGACTGTCCGAGGTGTTGGATGATGTTTTGACACTACAAGTCTACTGGACAAATTTCCAGGTTGACGGTGCAACCAATCCGTCCGGCTCTGAAAGTCTGTGTTGAATGCCGGCGGGGAGCGCCGAGATGCAATCCAGCTTGATCCGAGATTGATCCGAATACTTCACCCGAACGCGTCTCGGGCGCGTCATGTTGCTTGTCTCGCTCAACTTTCTGGCACCGCAACGTCCATCCGCAACCAAGTGTTCACCGCCATGGACGACGACTATTACAGTCTACAGTCTATACTGGCAGACAATCATGTGAGCTGGGAACGATTCCGAGCTCTCAGACGTTTCTTACGTCCAGAAACTGTCATGTACTTTCACCCTGGACGTGCCAGGTTTGGGCTACCTTGAAGGTGGATCAGAGCCGAATGTGGGCTGAGAACTAGTCTCCAGCGTGAAGAGCATTACTGATTGGTAGATACAGCAGAACGCAAAGGTAGAGCTTCCCTTCTGGCTGGCGCAGACACTATCACTCAGGTGAGCAAACATCCATCAGTCGTCGTGCACTCTCGTTGACTCTCAGCGAATTTACGACCTTTCCATTACCACCACCATACTCAAATCGGGTCAAATCAGCTTTGAACGCATCCGCACCTGCTGTCAAGCTGTCACATCAGGTCGGAGGTGGCGGCTGGTGGTACCGCTGGGGCCGGAAAATCGCCGAGGTGTAAGCTGGTCAACGATGATGGGAACGGAACTGACGTGATAGGCTAGACGATGTCCCACAAGCAGAGCTGCTTGCGATGCTGCTGAAAGTGAGCCTGAATGGGCGTAGGGACGTGGGGAATATGCTCATCGTGCAGGCATTTGTCGGACGCCTACCGTCTCTGCAAGACTTGTCAGCGCACCACGCGTCCTCGGATCACTCGGTACCGGAGGGAGGAGTGGGAACTGGAGAAGCCTTTCGAGAGGGCATGGAAGGCGACGAGCGAGAGTGTCAGTCATTTCGCTGTGTGCGTGGAGAGGGCTGCGCTGATTCGTGCAGTATTCTCGGTTGGGCAAGACAGCGTCAAGCTCGTCAAGAATTGGTATGACTCGGATGGGACACGCCGGGCTGCGGGAAGATCATGACCGCATTTCGTTCGGCGCTTTACCGATATTTGTTGTTGTAAATACGCGCATGCAAAGCCTTCTCGGCCACCTCCGAATGACAATCTCGTCTCGGTGGGCGGCTACTTCTTATGCTGCGTTTGTAATCGTCCCTGCCCTCCACTGACCGATATGTAAGCAACACCGTGCACGATAGATGCAGAATGAGAGATGCACTGGCGCAGATCGAGTGACAGGAGATGAATATGAGTCAGCCAGATCTCGAGACGAAGGGTGGTGCGGCAGGTCCGCATTCGTCGGAAGCGCCGTGGTCACGACAGCACCTCCACTTTGGCTTGTCAAGCAAGTCCTCTCTAGTCCTCTGTGGGATTGCTTCCCGCATGGGCGTCATCATCCAGCCACAGCTTCCTCGTATATAAGAAACGTGCATCGATCTTGTTGGAGCACAACACAGCCGCATACTCGTCAAGGCATTGTCTCACTCCTTCCGCACAGCACCCATAACGCACCATGAAGGTCATCGTATTCGGAGCCACTGGGTTTATCGGATCCTCCGTGGCCCAGGCGTTCGTCCGCGCCGGGCACATTACCTACGGTACTTCCCGCTCAGAGTCGTCCAAGCGGGAGCTCGTCGCGCAAGAGGTCATCCCAATCATCTGCGACCCCTACTCGAAAGAGGGCTTGCAGGCTTGGGGCCGCATCGCAGAGACGGCCGATGCCGGTGAGTTTTGCTTCGTGTCGCTACTGCCGCCCGTCCTGGGTGTGGGAGCTCTCCCGCCGATGTCTGGCCCCGCGGGCTGATACTGACGATAGTGATCGACTGCACGTCTGTCAAGGGCGCCGAACAGGCCCTCTCGCTAGTGCACCACTTCAAGAAGATCATCTCCAGCCGGCCCGCCGCGGCGCCGAAGCCGACCTACATCTGCACGGGGGGTCTGTGGTCTTGGACGAAGGGTCCCGGTGGTCTGGACAAGTGGACGGACGAGCGACAGCCACGGACGGATGCGAATGCGAATGTAGCCTGGAGACAAGACGTCGAGGATCCTGTCCTGCTTGGTGAGTTGCTAGTCTTGCTATGGGGAAGAAGTTGATCAGCCCAGAGGAGTCGTTCAACGGCGTGGTGATACGCCCGCCGATGTTATACGGCAAGACGGGGTCGTACGTTGGCGCCTTGACGTTCCAGCCGTTTTTGGACGCCAAAGACGGGGAGACGGCAGAGGTGCTCGCGCGGGACGTGACGAGGTGGCAGACGATCCACCAGGACGATGTCGGTGAGGCCTACCGAGCAGTCGCAGAGGTCGTAAGTGGCCACCTCTCGAACCTCCCTCTCCATGACCGTGCTGCGCTGCTCGTCCGCACCTGATATGATGCCTGTCGCGACGCTAACTCCCAGGGCCATCTCGCCAAGGGTCAGACCTTCCTGCCTTCCAACCCCCAGACCGAGCGCCTAACCGACATCCTCGACGCCCTCGTCCGCGTGTCTGGGGCAAAGGGGTACAAACTCCGGGACGCCTCGAACGCGTTTGAAGGCGCCTGGGTATCTACACTCAACGCCCACCCCTCGCTCCTCACGGCCCTGACGGGCTGGCGACCCAAGAAGCTGAGCATCGTGGACGGGATCGACCTGTATTGGGCCTCGTTCGTCGCGGCACAGCAGGAAAAGGCGAAGCTGTGACTACCTCGCTCCCATCGAACGGTTGAAGTAGTGCAAGGGGTAAGCCTCGGTGCGTGGATGATGTACTCGCATGTAGATGTATGAGTACATGCAACTATGACAAGTACCTCGTAGACTGCCAGATCACTCCTCGTCAGACACATCCTCGTCCTCGTCGGCGATCCCCACGACCCCTCCGCCCTTCTTGATATCCCCGAGCTCGCGGCCGTGCCGCCTCAATCGCTCTCCGAAAGCTTTCCGTGCACCGGCGTTGGAAGCCACATCCCAGATCTGCACGGTCGCCTTTGAACCCGCAGCAGCGAGAGTGAGCGGCGACTCTGGGTCGGGGCTGAATCGCGTCGTGAACACCTTGCCCTGGGCGTGAGCGATTATCACAACGAAAGCAGTCAACACTCACGAGACCCAGATCTCGGCTCGTCACCAGGCTGATTTCCCTCTTCCTGCCCTTGATGCCCTCCGTCTCCTCGTCCAAGACATTCCAGATTTTGACGTTCTTGTCCATACCACCCGTGGCGATACATCCCCTGATGTGCGGGTTGATGTCGAGTGCAGAGGCCGGGCCGTCGTGTGCTGAAAGGGTGAACTTGGGTTGAGCGGTCGAAAGCGATCCAAGGCCGTTCTTGAGCGGCTCAGCCTTTGTGGGCAATGTACGCGAGTCGTAAGCGAGGATGAGACCGTTCTCGAGCGACACCTAGAAAGCGGTGAGCATGGCGCCAAGTTATTGTGCCGTTGACTCACATAGAACGAGGTCGGCTCCCACGGGTCCCAGCGAACACACTCCACATCGCTGCCCATCTTGATCCCGATGCCCTCGCCAACAGCCCGCGAGTCCCAGACTTTGACCACCCTGTCGTATCCAGCACTGAGCACCGCTTTGTCCAGTCCATTTCCGCTCGCGCTCTTGTTCCACTCCACTGCCGAAACCTTTTCTCCGCCGTGAACATTATCCCAGCTCGTCACGGCCGCCATCGGGCTTTCGCGCGTCAAGTCCCACAGCTTTATCGTGGCGTCCGCACTGCCCGACAACAACAGATGTCGGTGGTTGGGCGTCCACGACAGACTGAGCACCGGCTGGAGGTGGTAGTTGGGGTCCGCGACGACTTGTCTCCTCTTCTTCTTGCCGGTACCTTTCGCTACCATCTCGGGCTTTTCGAGCGACGGAGCCGGGCCGAGGATCGCATGCGGGTACAGCCCATCCACCATGTCCGCGTCCCAAATCTCGATGGACGGGTCGAACGTGCCGACCGCGACGTAGCTGCCGGGCTTGGTCGATGACGAGGGGTCAAAGTCGAGCCATTCAACGCAGAGGGGGAAAGACGGAAGCATGAGGTCGTGGTGCACGTAGAGGTTCTCCTCGGGCTCATCGTATACGTGAAAGTCGAGGGCGGACAGGTCAGAGGTGGTGCGGGCGGTAATGAGCATAGAGTCGGTCGGGCGAAGCTCGAGCTCTTCTCGCTCTGCCTCCTCGTCGTTCTAAGTGGTGAGCGATGCTTTAGCATATCACGCAGCTACGTACCTCCTGCAGGGTGATGTACGGGTCCTCGTTGTTATCGCGGTAGAATTGCAAACCTTTGATGTTGGCGAAAGCGCCCATAGCTACGGTCAGGAATGCGTCGTCGGCAGCGGCCTAGTAGATGCTCACCGACACCCTTCGACTCCTCATTGTCATAGTCGTCCATGTTGTACGCCGACATGTCGTTCGGGTCCGAGGCTTTGGCCGGCTTGACGTCCTGGGCGTCCTCGTCCATAGCGACATCCTCCTCGTCCTCCGCCTCGTCCTCTCCAGACCCCTCCTCGTCATCGTCGTCACCCTCATCAACGCTTTCAATTAGCTTCTGTACGCTTACATCTGCAGACTCACTCCTCCCACCCCCCACCCTCCATCTCCAACCCCTCCATCTCCTTCCTCAGCTTCTCGAGCGCACCCGGTCCGCCGAGCTTGCCGACTCGTTCCAGCTCCTGCTCATCGAGCGTATACTTTTTCGGATGGAGGGCGGCTCTTCCGCGAGGCACCCAGACAAGGGACGATATCAATGTGCCGGACATGCTTGTGAGTATGAAGCCAACGTCAACATTTGTGGACATGGGTTGATCCGTCTGAAATCTTCGATTCTGGGTGCGCAACATCACGTGACATGTGTCGATCTGGTTTAGGCCCCGGACGCGTTTCAGCCGTAATCCACAAGTCGCAGTCACCTCTGTCGTCTTGCACTGGACTGCTATCCTGATCGACCACTAAGATAGACATCGGACGGTCCTCGTATACCCCTGGTGGGATGTGAATGCGAGACATCACTCCATCATGGCGATGATAACAGACCCCGAGTGCGTCTTTGTGCTCGACCACTCTTGGCAGTCGGCTGACCCACAGCTACATCTTGCAGGCGATACGGCTCTCCGCCTTGCGTACGACAGACGACTCTCTCACCCCTCGCATCATTGCTCTCGACCCTTCTTTCTCCTTGAACCCATACATCACCGCCTCGGGACTGTCCGACCTGGACCGATGGCCCGAGATTAAGCGGGCATTAGACTCCCCTCCTTTAGACCCCGTTGACCGGCCACGACGGCGTCCATCAGATGAACGTGCCCCAGGTGGCAGCGGAGGTGGGGCTCGTGGTCTTAGCTACACCCAGACTATCATGGGCGGGCGGAGTGGAGCACTGGGCATGCGCGTGACGGGCCGAGCCAGGGGAGAGAAACGAGAAGGGAGGGCCAACTCGTCTTCATCTGCCGCTCCGCCTTCGCCCATCGCCGAAAAGACACCCCGCCGACAGCTACCGACAACGGACGGATTCTTTTCCCCCTCGGGTCGACCTCGCGCCGACAGTGCGCCGGCACCGAAGCTTCTACAACCGAGTCCGAGCACGAGTGTGATCACGACGGGACGGGGGATGGGGAGCGGTATTGGCGGTACGGGCTTGTTGGAACAGGCCCTTTCCGCCAGTGATTTATCCGGGGAGATTGAAGAAGAAGATGCCGAGGATGGGATGGCTTCTGGACTGTACGACCCGACGACGGTGGTGGGTATGAGCGCCCGTCCAAGCGATCTGGGCCTGGACTCTGGCGACGCCGCTGGTGCATTGGGTCAAACGCTTATCGACGAGGGGAGTGATGTGGACGACGACGAGATTGAAGAAGAGGGAGATTTGGACGACGAAACGCGCGAGCTGCCTGATATCGGCGGACCGAGCAATCGATCATCGATCTATCCGGGCGACACGGAAGAGCTCGACTTTGCACCGGTACCGATCCAGCCCCGGCAGAGCATCTCGGGACCTTCTGGTCTTACTGCCCTGCTGACGAAGCACGTGCCGCACCTCGTCTCAGCGGCCAATGCCCCCGAAGCGGAGTCGACCGTCGCAAATCCATTCACTTCATTGTACGCCTCGGCGGCGGCGCTATCCAATGTCCCGTCTATTTCGCTTGAGCTTTATTTCCCGCACTCGGATCAGCCGACCAAGCCGCTCGTGGTCAAGGTGCGCAAGGACGCGACGGTCGAAGAAGTGACGGGGTACGGGCTCTTTCGATATTGGGAGGACCAGTGGCAGCCATTGCTATCCGAGCAGGAGACGGAGCAACGGTGGTCGACTGTTGGGTGGGGGTTGAGGATAGTCGAGGATGACGGAGAGGTCGACGAGGACTTCCCACGTATGTTCCTTTCATGCGCGACGGCGGGGCGATGTTTCGCCCTGTCTGTTCCAGCAAATTCTCGCTTGCCTGCAGCTGACCCCAGCGCTCGACCGAGACTCGCAAATCTCCAAATTCTCGTATGGCCAATTCGCCATCGTCGAGGCGACCGAGGCGCAGAGTATGTGGCCCGTCGTGTGCTTAATCTGGAGCGGCCGCTGACAATACAGCCAAGCAGAACGCGGCCAAGGCGCCGCATATCCAAAGGAGGCCTTCACGCATCATCGCGCCAGCAGTCAGGACCCGCCCGTCCCAACAAGGTCGACCGAGCTTCCCTGCGCCGCAGCCCAATCCTGCCGCCGCGGTATCCAGCAGCTCTTTGTCGTCTAATGACAACCTCAACCCCGGTCTCAGTTCCACCAACAAGGGCAGTTTCGGCCTCGGCTCCGCGCTCAGCAACACTGTGCTGTTGCGGGTCAAGGTCACTGCGAGCGCGGACATGCAGTTCCAGACAACCATCAATGTGTTAGTCGGAGCCTGGGCTCAGAGGAGGTAACGAGCTGATCTCCAGACCGGCGGACATGTACATTGCAGACTTGACCGAGGTGTTGTGCAAGAAGAAACGGCTGGCGAATGGCTCGGCGGACTGGGTGCTTTGCCTGGCGGATCTGACGCTCGCGTTACCGCTTGACCGGACGGTAGCTAGTCTGGAAGGCCGGACGGATCTGGCATTGGTGAAGCGGCAATGGGCTGTCGAACATGGCCTGAGAATCGAGGGGAGGAAGGGTGGGGACCCTAGCGGTATGTTGCCAGTGGTGTCACTGCGGGTCGATTAGGCCAAAGCTGATTCCAGCGTCAATCTTTAAGCGCATCAGCGAGCCTGCGCCCCTGGCCAAGTTTGGCGCAGGCGTAGGGGACCTGTCCCAGACTTACAAGGTATGGCTGTATCTTTTGGCGCGAAGGTTGAGCTGACGAGCAGAAATACACAGTGCAGCGCAAGATTGCGATTGGGCGACATGAGAGGGTGTTGGCCATCGATGGGGACTACATTCACGTAAGTTCCACCAAGGCACACTTGGCTCCTTCGCTGACCACCAGATCATGCCCTCGGAATCGAGAGCATTCTTCGACAGCATGAAGACGACGTCGTTCCATATCAGTCTGGTGGCTTCTTGCAAGCTCACGGGCCGAGCTGGCGGATTCAAGATCAACGTGTGGAAAGAAGGGGCTCAGAAGCGGTACGAGTTCGAGGCGGATAATGGCCGTCAGGCTGGTGAGTTGCGAAATCAAGCAAAAGTCAACAGTGACTGACTTGCTCAGCGGAGATTGTCACTTTGATCAGGCAACTGTGAGTCAGGCGCTTGCGAGTGATCGAACATGTGGTGCTGACGCCAGGATGAGATCGTACCAAGCGGACCGGAATCCGATCTTGCCCCCGCCTAGACCTCCGCCGGCGTTGAAGCGGTAATGACGGCCACGGCTGCGAAATCCCGATCTTGGTTATCTTGTTGTACGGATCATAACATAACGACGTAATGCATACATGACGACATATGTCGATTGACGGTGGCCATCGCGGCCTGACATATGACCGAATCAAGCCTGCGCCTCAGCTCATCGTCTGCGAGTCAAAGACGGCCCACGGCCCACTCACCGACATCTTCATCTCAATCTTCCCCATGGGCTTGTACCCAACCACCTCAAAGTCCTCCGTCTTGAACCCATCGATCCCGCCGACCTCTTCCCTACTCCGCTTGAACACCAGCTTGGGGAACTCTCTAGGCTCGCGTTCCAACTGCGTCTGGAGCGGCTCGACGTGGTCCTTGTAGACGTGTGCGTCGCCCATCTGCAGGATGAACTCGTGCGGCTCCGTGTCGGTTATGTAGGCGATCATGTGCGTGAGGAGGGCGTATGAAGCGATGTTGAATGGCACGCCCAGGCCGAGGTCGCATGAGCGCTGGTACATCAGGCAGCTGAGTTTGGGGCGTGATGCGGCATCGGAGGGGTCTGGGAGGGTTACGAAGAACTGGCAGAACATGTGGCATGGTGGGAGGGCCATGATCCCGAGGTCTGCCGTTAGCACTGCTTCCACACCAGCCGGCATAAGTTAGGCAACACGGGGTTCAACGCCATGACCGCGACTCACCCTTCGGGTTCCACGCGCTGAGGACGATGCGCCGGTCCGTCGGATTATGCTTGATCTTGTGCACCACCTCGGCGAGCTGATCGACCCCCTTGCCCGAATAATCATCCTCGCACGTGCCGTACTCGGCGCCGAAATGGCGCCACTGGAAGCCGTAGACAGGGCCCAGGTCGCCTTCGCGCCGGTGCGAGAGACCCACGCGGTCGAGGTATTCGCGCGAGCCGTTGCCTTCCCAGATGTTCACGCCCTTCGCCGAGAGGACCTTGCCGTCCGTACAGCCCGACACGAACCACAGCAGCTCCTCGATCACGCCGCGCGTGAAGACGCGCTTGGTAGTCAGGAGCGGGAGGGTCGAGTCGGCGAGGGAGAAGCGGAGGGAGGGGGGCGCGAAGAGCGCGAGGGTGCCCGTGCCGGTTCGGTCGGGGCGCGATTGCCCGGTCTGGATGATCCGGCTGATGAGGTCGAGGTATTGATACTCCTCTGCGGGTCAGATGGGCGCATAGGGGTTGAGGAGAGCTGGCACACCATGTTGGGGGTTGGAGCGGCCCGACGAGGCTTCGAGAGGGACTGTCATGTTGATGAGGTCTGGTGTTGTTGTTGATGTGGTGAAAGTCGGCCGGTGACTCGGACATGACGAAAACGCGTCAACCGATTGACGCGACTTCATGATGGGTCGCGTGTGGCGCGACAGGTCGTTGCTTCGTCGCTTTTCTGTCGGCCGCGATTGGGCATGGCGCTTTGACGGCACGGGTCGCAGGGCGGACCACCTATGGCAGATTATGAGCTAACATGTAGCTGTGTCCCATGCGCAGCACCGCCGTCAGCAGACGGGGCGTCGTAGTGGAGAGGCGGTCATGTCATGTCACGTGATGCCATCACGGAGAGGCATGTGTTCGAAGCCACGCGCATCTCTACTGCCTCTTCTGCGAGGTCATAGTAGCCAGTCCCTTTCGAAGGTAGGGCGTCATGCGGAGCCGCTCCGGCTCATCACGTTGTACATGATTCATTCAACATTGTCACAAACAGACTATATAAGCACCCTTGTCCATGCTCGTTCTGCAGAAGAATGCCTTGTTTCCGCCATGATTCCGTCGTCTCGTCTGATCCCGTACGAACACATGATGCCGAACCGCCCTAAGATACAGTACACTCCAAGCTCCCCATGCCCGCTTCGTCTCTACATCTCGAGATCCATGGCGGCCGCTGCCACGGCCTTGACCAGCTTGTCTTTTGCCCTCTTCACTCTCCCCTCTTCCCGCTCCCACACCTTGCTGACTTCTTCCTCCGCGAGTCCTTTACCCTTCACGCTTTCGCTGAGACCAAGACCATCTTTGACCTCGTCATCCCTCACACACAGCTCCACCTTTTGTCCCTGCGCTCCGCGCCGTCCCGTACCAGATCCTGACCGGGACATGCTGGTCGATCCCGCATGTACCGACACCAGGCCAAGGACTTCGAGGTTGGACAGCAAGTCACGGTAGTCCGACTCTGAGCTCGGCGGGAACGGGCTCGTGTGGTGCGAGAGCAGGTGCACGTACGTCGCGTACAAGTTCGCGGTTGTCATGAGGTCGACCATTTTTGTCGGCGTAGACGTTGGTGTAGCGCTGCCTGACGTGGACCCGTGTCCCGCTGCAGGACAGCCAGGGAGACCAGCTCGTACTCGCGTAGCGAAGAGCAATGCCGCAAGGAGGACCATTTTGCCTTGGAGCGGGACTGAGCGGATCTTCTTGCCGGTCACGCTGGCGGTAGACGACGCCGAGGAGCCCGCGGCAGCCTTGAGCTGCTGGTTGTGCGAGTTGAAGGCTTTGATCGTGTGCGCCAATGAGATCTTCACGAGCGGGAACGCGGGATCCGCAGCTGCTTTTTTCGTCCACTCGGCCTCGGCCAAGGAGACCGCGAGGGACAACACGCCAAGACACATTCGCAGGTCTCCATTCTGCGCCTCGACCTTTTTCGTCAACAGCTCGACAGATTTCGGGTCGACTTTGACGCCGTCGCCTTGGGCAGGAGCAGCAGCAGCGAGACGAGCCGCGACGATGTTGATCATGTCTGCGCCGACGTACGACTTGAACGGCAGTACCAGTGGTGTGGCGCCTTCAGGAAGGACTAATCGAGCGCGAAGCGTCAAGTCGAGGGTGTTGGAGATGGCAACAACCTTGACCCGGCCGGCAGTGTCCGACGGCAGCGAGAAGAGCTTTGAAAGGAGGTGAGAAGTGGCCGCCGGGGCGGTCGCGGGTGGAGGGGGGAGTAGGGAGTCAATCTCGTCCAGCATGACGAAGCTGGGGTCAGCGCTGAGAAGGAATCAGGACTGCTTACGTCGAAGAAGCAGGGGACCGCAGATGCGCGACGACGTCCCGCTCTGTCCTGCCGCAGCCTAGCTGCTCTCCCATGCTGCGCCAGATGTCGGCGACCTTGGCACCCATGCAGCCCATTTCGACCACCTCCCAGCCGGTCTTCTTCAGCTCGCGGCCCAAAGACGTGATCGTCGCGGTCTTGCCGGTCCCGGGCGGTCCCGAGACGTACATGCCGACATCATGCGGGCTTGCGTCGCCAATGTACGCTTTCAGCGCGTCGAGCTCTTCCTCTCGGCCGATTATGGTCTGATCTCGCGACGAAGACAGGCGCAAAAAGGTCTTGAGATGCTTGTACGGGTTGAGCGCGCGGCCGACGAACTCGCTCTCGTCGACTTCTGTAGCCGTGTCATCGTCACCAATGGTAGACTCGCTCCTCATCCGCACGAGCTCCATGCGCTCCGCCGTGAGTGCCACATCGTCTGTAGGCGAGAATGGGCTTGACGGCGGTGGTGTCGGCAACACAGCCGCAGCTTGGTGCGCCTGCGCGCGGGTTTTGGGCTTGGTGGGGGTCTTGTCCACGTCCATTTCGTCTGAGATGACTGACTCGGTGGAGTCGACGGACGCGACGGACGGCGCGAACGAGGGGAAGTAGTCGACTGATGGCGTCGTGACGGAAGACATCGACGGGGATGGGGAGGGGATTCTCGACGCGCGCGAGAAGCCTGAAGACGACGAGGGAGCGAGTGAGGGTAGACGGGCTGGTGTCAGCACGTGAAGGTCGTGGTCGCGTGAACATACCAGGTGGCCCCTCGCTGCGCATGGACGACACGCTCCCGCTCCTGCCACGAAGGCTGGCAGCGCTGGACCGCCGGCCGACTCTCATGCGCTTCCGCGAACCATTCTCGTCGTTCTCCTCGTCCTTCTTGGGCGGAATGTTCTCCTTGCCGCGTCCGCCGCGTTTGGCACCACGCGACTCGAAATCGTCATCGCCCTCGCCCTTGCCCCTACTCGGACCCCCGCTTCCGCCCGCGACTGCCGCCTTGAGCTGTGCAGGCGAAGCCATGGCTGGGGTGGATTGCGTGCGAGTCAACGTGCCCACGCGACTGCTGCTGTTGGACGAGGTGCTCGGTGGGCCGAGTGCCGAACCAAGGCTGGGGGTGCTCAGCCCGCCAAGCGTGCCGGCGCGACGTGTGGGCAGGAACATCGAGTTTGACCGCGTGAGTGGTGGCTGGGGCGTGACGGTCGTGGCCGAGCGCGTCAGGATGGGGCGGGGAGGGGTGGACGGGGGCTGGGTAGGCTGTGTCGAGATCGACGAGGTCGCGGCGTGACGTCGACGCGAAGAAGGGGTTGAGGGAGGCGGCTGGTCGCTGTTCTCGGCATGGTCGCGATCACGCGCCGGGTGGTCGGCATCGTCGTTGTTCGAGGTCGAGCGCGTGCGCTTGGACGAGCCCGGCATGATGGGTGACAAGCACGTTGACGAGTCGAGCAAATGTCGACGAGGTCGTCAAAATTGAGTGGTGAAGCGAGGCAAGGGATATGATGCTAAGGTACAGTGACGGAAGGGTGGGATGATGTCTCGGTCAGGGAACGGGGATAATTGGCACCGGGGAGGTGAGATGAAACTTGTTGCAACACGTCGTCGTCGCGAGTGGGAAAGGGAACCAGAGTCAAGATGAAGCGGACGAGTCTATCGCAGTCATGAGCGGATACGATAGGAGGGGGCGGTGATGAGGAGGGGGTGCTGACATGGGAGGGCAGAGTAATGTTAATGTGCCATGGTCAAGGGATGGATAGGTTTAAGGAACCGCCCGCAAGCCTCCATTCGACGCGTCCCATTTTGTGGCATCCTAGGTGGCACTCGTGCAACTCCCCTGAAGCCATACCGCGACGCGACCCATCACACCTACTTTGCATACTGCATTGTTCATGTAAGAGGGAGGGGAGCTCAACATGACAGCTAGGCATGAGAGCCATGAAGATCGCTATGTGCTGTGCGCCCGCGACGGTTTTGCTCTTGACTTGACGAGGCACTTCCAACTACATCGCCCGTCTCCAACTGCCAGCTGACTTTGGGCTCGGACGGTGTCGAGGCCTCGAGGCCTTGCGTTGTGGGCTGAGGCTCGGAGTCCTCGACGCCTCGTCCTTTCGTCGAGTATAGTAGGAGAATAAGACTTTCTTTCGGTCACCGCCCCCCCCCC
>CAUG01000103.1:0-38276 GCA_000442785.1 Papiliotrema flavescens NRRL Y-50378
CCCCCCACTCTCCCCGATTCGATAAACAATGCTGCCAGGAGTCGCCTTGATAACCGGAGCTGGCGGAACCGGTACGTCGGCTTGCATGCCTTGCAGTGTGCAGGCCTTTGGGCGAGAGGCTGACGTCCAGGCATAGGTGCTGCTATCGCCCGTGCATTCGTGCAAAATGGCTGCTCGCGCATTCTGATCACCGATATCAACCCGAAAACGCTGGAAGCGACCGCTCAAGCGCTCTCAACTTTATCACCGGGTCGGGCACCTCAGGTCTCGACGCTCGCTGGGGACATCTCTTCATCCGCTCACGTCGACAAGCTGTTCGACCAGGTCAAAGCCGACTTTGGGCGGATAGACTATCTGGTGAATTGCGCTGGAATTGGAGGAAGCAACAAGCCGACGGACGAGACCGGGTTGGACGAGTTCGACCGACTCAATGGCGTTAACTACAAGGGGCTGTGGATGTGTAGCCGGAAAGCGCTGGGCATGATGAAAGAACAGGACATCGAGGCGAGGGAGGGGGTAGACCCGGAGCGGGCGCAGAGGGGCAGCATCGTCAACATTGCGAGTCAATTGGCCTTTGTGGGGCGGGAGAATGCTGGTGAGCTCCCTGATTGAATCAGAGATGATGCCATGATGTGGACTGAGCTAATCCACAGCTATATACTGCGCGACAAAGTCGGCCGTGCTATCCTTGACGCGCTGCGACGCGGTCGACTACTCGTCACACCGCATCCGCATAAACGCCGTCTGCCCAGGTATCATCGAGACGCCAATGACCAAGTCGGAAGGCGGCGACGGTGCCTTCGACGTGAGCGCACAGACCCTGATCGCCCCGATGGCGCGCAAGGGCAAGGTGGAGGAGGTGGCCGATGTGGTCTGTTTCTTGGCGAGCGAGAAAACGAGCTTTGTGCAGGGCGCAGGCTGGGTCGTCGACGGGGGTTACACAATTGTCTGAGCACGTGTCTGGGCTGGACGCATGCATGGAAATTGGGTGTCCCGCCTGCTGACGTGAGAAATTGCAGGAGAAGAGTGAGGTCCTGCCGGTTAAATTAAGCTTAAAGGTCGGTTATAGAGGGGTTACCGGGCTGGCCAGATCGCCACTGCACCCCACTGCACCCCACTGCACCCGGCCGGACCTTGACTCGCGCTGCAACCGACGCGCGCTGGCCCATGCGGCGTGGGCGGAGTGGGGGATTCGCATGGCGTCAGACTGGTACCATCGCCATCTCATCGCTTAGGCGACCAACCGACCGCGTAGCATTGACGGCAGAGCACCTCGAACAGATCTTCGCACTGTCATCGGGCACAGCACGCGTACAGCCGAAAACTTTTGCCTGATCATCAATAACGATCCACAACAACAACAACATCATCAACGACAGTAGCGACATGTCGGTCAATGGTGACGCCGCCTCGGGCAGCAATACCGACCACTGGGTCGGTGTTCTCCCATCAGCTCTCCACGCCGTGGGGCACACTCCTTTGATCCAGCTGCAGCGCATAGCGAAGGAGGAGGGATTCAAGTGTCGACTGCGTGAGATCTGATAGCTACGTGAGGCGCCAGTGCTGAAGCATAGTCGGGAAATGCGAGTTCTTCTCAGCTGGTGGTTCGGTCAAGGACCGGATAGCAAAGGTTCGTCAGCTCTTCAAGCATTTCAGCCGTGAACTGACATGTAGCGGATGGTGGAGGAGGCAGAGAAGGATGGAACGCTCGTGCCTGGCCAGAGCGTGGTGATCGAGCCCACAAGTGAGTCGCAGAACGTTGAAAGCAGTCGAAACCTGGCTGACGATCAGGTGGTAACACCGGTAAGCCTTGGCGCTTGGCCACACGTTGGAAGCTGAACGATAGGAATCGGTCTTGCTCTTGCGTGCGCGATCAAAGGCTACCAGTGAGTATTCGGTCGGCCGAGCCGTGCGCGAAGTTTGACATGTCGCTAACGGCGCCAGATGTATCATCACTCTGCCTGCGAAGATGAGCTTGGAGAAGGAGGTCATGCTGCGGGCGCTCGGCGCGGAAATCGTCCGGACACCGTGAGCCAACTGCAGCCGCGCAAACCAGCTCTGAGCTAACTGGCAGGACGGAGGCTGCGTGAGCTGCTTATGCTTGGTGATCAGACTAGAGCTAATGATACAGTTGGGATAGCCCGGAATCGCACATCGGTGAGCTCAAACGACGTGCCCAGGTTGGCACAGAGAGCTCATGAGCAGGAGTCGCCAAGTCGCTGCGAGACGCCATCCCCCACGCTGTCATCCTCGACCAGTACGCGAACGAGAACAACCCGCTCGCGCACTACCACACGACATACCAGGAGATCAAGGTAAGTCATTTGGACGCGTCACAGTAGCAAACGTGCTGACGTGCAGTACGCGCTCGACACTTCGGACTTCTTCAACCAGGACATCAGCTTGCTGGTCGCGGGAGCGGGTACGGGCGGCACGATCACCGGCATCTCGCGAGCTATCAGGGACGCACAGGCAAACAAGCCCGATGCGACGCGGACAACGGTGGTCGCTGTGGACCCCATAGGATCGATCCTGGGTGGTGGAGAACCAGGCAACTATGTGGTGGAGGGCATCGGATATGTGAGTTGCTCGGCTCACACAATACGGCAACGCTGACAAGCAGGACTTCTTCCCCGAGGTGCTGGACCCAAAACCCCCCGTGATCGACAAATGGGTCAAGACGAACGACGAGGATGCCTTCAAGTCGACCAAGCGGTTAATGTGAGTGCCTTCAGTGAACCCGTCCGGAACAAGGCTGACTTCTCAGCCGGTCGGAAGGTCTCTTCGTTGGTGGTTCGTCCGGGTCGGCACTCACCGGTGCTCTGCAGTACCTGCACTCGAAAGAGGGGCAGGCTATTGCCCAGGACCCCGAAGCGAATGTCGTCGTTCTCCTTCCCGACGGTGTGCGAAATTACATGTCGAAGCCGTGGTTCTTGGACGTCGCTGCAGACCCGACGGCCGAGGCGATGCGTGGCCAAATCAAGCAGGTTATCGGCCGGGAGCTGAATGACGCGAGGAGCGTTGTTGAGCGGGCAGCGGAGGAGGGCGCAAAGCTGGAGGCTGGAGAGGGCGTCGAGGCCAAGCACTAGTGGCTACCGTTTGGCGGGCGACCGTGGCAGCTGTACATGAGGGAAGTGCATGGGGAGATATAGGGGCCATGTTGGGATCAATGTGTCATGTCGGGCTAGGGAATACATTGCATGTACAAGATATATATAAACGGCATTATGCATCACACCGCAACATCCCACTGTGTCACTTCTGGGTGAGAGGATCGGTGCAGACTCACTTCTCCTGAGACGCTTCACCTTCGGCAACGGGTGATTCGTCCATGCCTGTAGGCGCTTCGCCTATGGGAGCGTTGGGGCCATCATCCGCCGTGCCAGAATTGACGGGGCCAGCCACCGCGGTGTGCTGCTCGGCGTCGAACATGAAGTCTTTGTGCTCGGGGTCGAAAAGCTCCACGACCTCGATCCAGCTTCGGACGGCCTTGAGCCCGTTGTCGCCCGTATCCACCGCCTTGCCAAGCGCCTCTCGCTCTCCATACCCCGTCCCTATATTCGCAGCGCACCAGAAGCCTGTTCAAGCTCAGGATGGTGCCGTCGAGCTCGGCCTTGCGCATCCCCTCTACAAGTGCCACGTCCTCCGCGTCCAGCGGACAGTCCTTCGGCGGCGCGGCTTGGTCCTGCGGATGCGTGCTGCGGTAACGATCGACTACTTGGTCAGGATCGTGCGCGTGGGTTTGGCCGAGGTAAAGGATCTCAGACACCACCTCCCCTTTGCCGACGTATATCCCGTGGTCCACCAGCCAGGTCTCAAGCCATTCCTTGGTCTTTGCGTCGTCCGGGCGGGACGTGGCGATGCACACATTGTAGCCCATCGCGTGTAGCGCGTGCAGGCCGTACATCAGGCCCGGAACAGCTTTGACAGGGGTGTAGGGCATGCTGTCCAGTAGGTTGATGACATCTGGGTGTTAGTCGATGCTCAGTTTCGGGTCCTGCAAGTTTGACAGTCGTGGATTCGTTTCTTGCGGTGTAAGTAGGAGCCATGAGAGGGGGAAAGGGCACGAGGGCGTGGGCAAGCGACCTACTGGTAGGCGTGCCAAACCCTTTACAATGAAACAATAACCTCGATTCCAAATCCTTTGTCCCCACTCCATCCAGCTGGAGAGCGTCCAGTATGCTTTTGGCCGTGGCCCTAACGACATCGTCCAGCTCAATCACGACCGTCGTCTTCTTCGGTGGTCTGGGCGCCGCCTTGAACCGCTCCAGTTCGTCCTTGTCGGCGATACTTCCCTGGTTCCACCACGGTCGCTCTAAACCAGCGTTCACATAGTCTTTCGCCGATTTGATCCCATTGGCTCTATCAGCATGATCGCGCTCGTATTCTTCCTTCAGTTCGGCCGCGTTGGTCAGTCCGTCCGTATCGCTTGCTTTGCAGAGAGTCTGTCAGGATGGCTAGATCGATCTGCGGTACAGCTTGCGCGATAGGTACACAGGCCGATAGGAGGTGGCAAGGGTGATGGTGCGAGCATGTTCGACCCTCGCCCCCCATCCGATAGCCCATGCGTCAGTCACCTCCCTGTCCTTTGAGCTTGAGGTGAAGGGAGTGGCATCCACGGGGAGCATAAAGGACAGATGACAGCTGGTTAGACTGCGCACGATGGACGTGTTGTCACGGATGATCGGCGGCGTAGCCCAGTTGGCGAGTTAGCCGATGAATGGTGCGGTCTATACGAGCGGATTCATCACTATGATGTCCGCACAATATGTCTTGCCTGCATCGCCCTCGGCTCGTAATGCTGCTGTCCATTGAAACCTGACCGAGCAAGGTCCGTCGAGACCACTTATCACGATGCCCGTGCCCGAGTCGGCTCCGCTCACCGGGGATGCAATGGCGCGGTCATACGGCGCTACGAACACCCCGGTCGATCCGGAGGCGCTAGCCGGCGACGTCGCGGACCACAAGGCAGAACATGTGGACCTCGCTCTTCTCGCTGAGACTTTCTTGCAGCAGCTCCGCGAAGGACCTGCAGCCCGAAGGAGAGCTGCTCCAGAGGGCGACCCCGACGGGGCGTATCTCCCGATCCTGCTCTACGCGGCGTATCTGAACAGCCGGCCGCTGCGCCCGGCCCAGATCACGTCGCGGGCGCGACTCGACTTGGAGCAACGGAATGCCGCGGTGGAAGCCGCCCTGTATGCGAGGATCGCCGCGTACCTGGACTATGGCATGCGGCGCATGCGATGGGCGGAAGAGGAGGTGAACGGGGGAGATGTCGAACCGGGCCGGGAGCAGCCAGACGAGCGGCTCGTCGATGCAGTATCGCCGGAGACCGAGGTCGAGCTAGAGGTCGAAGAGATGATTTGGCGTGGGTGGAAGTTTGCCGACAGGCAACTCAGCGGTGCGTACACAGTGGTCGTATAGCTGGATTGGAACATCGAAGCTGATGCACCAGTCGTCGATCTGCTCTTGCCCCCTTATACCGCCAAGCCCACGCCGTTCCTGTCTCATCCGCTGCTGGTGCACTCACTGGCCAATGCATGGCGCTATGGACCTCCTCCGTCGAGTGAGAGCCTGGAATCGAGGTTTGGGCGCACACGCAACACCCTGTTCAGCTACATCACGCCTCGGTAAGCATCGCACCGCTCGGTCAAATTCCTTCCGGTGCTGTTTAGTGCAGCGCTGACCGACAGCCGGTCTCACATGCTCAGCCTCGGATCACACATCATGCTCCTACTCCTGACGCTCATGCTCGCCCTCTCGCCCCGCCGCTGGATACATCCATACAAACAGCAATCGCGGCATCCGCATTTCTGGGAAGGGGTATACATCGCCTGGGCCTATTCCTCCATCTTCGACGCGAGTGTTCCGGGACCTCGGCGCTCGTCTCAAAGCTGACCTTCAGGGGTTCCACTGCCGCCTACGCACGCTGTTCCTCGTGCCCACAACAGTCGTCCCGATCCTCGCGTACCTCGACTCGGCCTGGGCCTTCTCCCTCCTGACATTCTCCATCCTCCCGCTCACGCTCCTCCTGATCCTACCGCATTCGCCCTCACTCGCACTGCTCAACCCCGAATACGTCCCGCTAAGCACGCTGTTGGTTCACGTGTCCTCGCGCGGCGTCAAGTCGGCGAAGTATCTCGTCCCGCTCTGCGTGGTCGTCTTCGTCATCTTCGCATGGGCGCTCAACGGCGACATGTTCCGCGGCTTCTTCGCCATCCCCACCACGGCGGCCCTTCGTGGCTCTCTAAGCGACGCCAGTTTCGTGTTGAGACGCTCGACAGAAGCGGTGCGCATCACCGCGAAACCGACCTACGACGACATCCCCGTCGAGCCCGGCCTGGCGCCCTTCGAGACCCGCCTCATGCTCTTCATCACCCTCCTGACCCTCCTCTTCCTATCCACAGCCGTCACCCTCGTCCGCATACTCACGCCCGCAAACCTACCCCCCGACTCCCATCCTATATCTCGGCAGCCCGACCAATGGGTGACAGACTACGGGCCGGCCATAGCGGGCTCGGCACGCCAACGGTGGGCCGAGGCCGTCCGGACTGATATCGTGCGGAAAGAGATTGTCGCACCGCTCAACTTCTTCGTCGAGTACGTCGTCCCGCTCGACTCGGTCTTGTTCTTGTTGAACTGGCTACCCCGCAGGTGGCTCTCGCCGCGGGTGGACGGGTGGAGGGCAAGGATGCAGGTGTGGAGAGACAACGTCTGGGTATTCATCATGGGCCCGCTGTGTTTCCCTCTGTATCTGGTGGATCGCCTCATTTCCGGGTGAGATGTTTAGGTTGTAGAACACTCGTGTCAAGCTCGAGCTTCATCAGAGCAATGCAAGGCCTTCTCGTTAGATGCGATAGATTGTATAGATACAAGCGTTGTTATATGCAATGATAGATGATCCGCCCACATCACTCCTCTGCGCCAGGGAACCCGCCTGGCATCCGCTCCTCCCCTTCTTCCATGTGTGGCACCTCGATTCCCGCTCCAGCTGTCGCCTCGCCAAACGCCATCAGCTGATCGTCAGCCTAGCACTCATTTCTATCTCTCGCAGCCAATGACAGTCCGTACCCAACTCACCTGCTGCAACAGCCCATCCCGCTCTTCCTGCGGCACATTCGCAAACTCCCTGCGGCCCGTCATCTCGCGCCAAATCCCCTCCACACGGCCTTGCCATCCGGGCCCCTGCATTGCACCCATCAAGCGGTCCATGAATCCTCCCATTGGCCCACCCATCGCTCCCGCAGCTCCACCAGCTCCGCCCCGCGCACCGCGCGGCGGCCTCAGCCCGCTAAAGTACGCATTATCGTACACCGATATCGCCGTGCTCGGCGGCAAGGGGTCGTACGCGTGGACGGGCTGCTTGCGAATTACAGGCGGCAAGAAACCCAGCCATGATGTCGATTCGGAGCAGACAACGTGGCGGCATACATGAAGGGGAACGTTGATGCTGTCGTCGGCGGGATCGCGGGGCATGCTGATGATCGCCAGAGCGTCCGCGCGAGCTTCCTCCGCCTCAACGGAGCCGATCTGGGGGAGGGCCTTGGCTGTTTGCTTCTCAAACCAGCTGATCAGCTCGGTTTCTTTCCAGAGCGCTTCGGAGCGGGCGACGTAGATGTGCGATAGCAGATGAATGACGTTTGACGGGTCGTCGCTGGGGTGAGCATTTGGGTTAATCGGCACTGTTCCACTTACGTGTAGCCAGCCTCGATCGCAAACAGCTTGTTCCCTCTTGCGCCATCGGGCAAGCTCGCGCCGATCTTGTCCGCTAGCGGAACGACCACCTGCGGGAACTTCTTGATCGCTTCCTGCAGTGCCAGATCGCTTTCGCTGTGATCGCCATGCTTCTTCGACACCTCGTCCGCGCGCAGCGCGAGGGCCTGTGCATACGCCATACCGGGGTAAGCATGCCATGCCATGGCGGCGGGACTCGTCGAAGCCTGCTCCAACATTGATATGAGCCACTCGCCATTGTTCGACTTGACAGCGAGGAAGTCGAGCCAGAACGCCGCACCGTGTGGGTCGGCGAAGGGGTCGAGCGAGAAGAGAAGCTTGGCAAAGTTGAAGGCGGTGGTCCAGCATCCGCGGCGGCCAAGGTATCTGTGGGTGAGTCTCGGGAGGGTGGGAGCTGAATGACACGTACGATATGATACGGTGAAGGGCAGTAAACATGGGCCGATTCTCAACACGGTCAAAGTCGAGACGGCAGGTACCGGTTGTGACACTGAAATTGGGTATCAGGCATCGATCGAATGCGTACAGTGCTCGCTCGGCGTAGTCTGACGCAGCGCCGATGTCTACGGTCAGCCATATATTGGGATGATCACCAAAGAGAGCCCACCAGACTGCAAGCGATACACCTCGGACATCTGCAAAAGCGTATCCACATGCCATGGGTAGACTTGCAGCAGCGCCATCAGCTCATTGGGGTCTGAAAATCAGTATCAAAGCTAGTGCTGGGTGGGGCATTATTGGCCTCACCATGTGACCGCACAGCACCCATGAACTGCCGCTCGACCTCTCTCCACGCCGGTGAATGCTCAAATGTAAACCACTTTTCCCCCTTGTCCTCGGAGGGTTCCAGACCTCTGCGCTCGTACGCTTCCCGGGCCTCATCCTCCGGCAGCTCTCGCATACCCAAACCAGCAAGCGACGTTGCAGGCGGATATTGCGGCTTTGGCTTGGATATGGTATACCGCAGCTTGGCCGAGGGTCCGGGTCGGTGTCGGTTTCCTCCAGTCTGCGCCGCCGAGCCAATCTTCAATCAGCTACTGCGACACAATCTGACAATCTGTCAACCATGCGGTAGCTCACAACTTTTGAGCCAAAGAACCGTCGCAGCTCCGCATCGGCGTCAAGATTCTTCGGGTCCACGGACAGGAGGGTTCGCCATGTCATGAAGCGCCTGGTCTCGTTCACCGCGGCAGCGGCTTCAGCAGCCGAGGGCCCCGGCTCTGATGACCCTCCAGACCTGAGAATTAGCGAATGACGGTCTGATAAGCGCAAGGACGCACTTCATGTTAAGCTCCGCGAGCGCGCGATCCACCTCGTCCATCCCAGCGAAAGGATCCACCTTGTCGCTCCCCTTGTTCTTCTTGCTCTTTCCGCCAGGTGTGCTCGGACCAGACTCGTCGTCATCGGCCACTACTGCAGCGGCTGCCTTCTTCTTCTTTGGCTTCTTCTTCTTCGACTGTGACGTCAGCACGCGGAACACTAGATTGATATCAAGCCTCACCTTCTTCGGTGCGGCTACGGCGACCTCCTCCTCTTCCTCCTCTTCTTCTGGCTCCTCATCGTCGCCTCCAAGCTAAAAGATCAGCATTCACTAGAAGAATGAGAATCTGCGCGAAACAACTCACAGCTGCGAACGGGTTGATGGGCCCGGCTGCTGCTCCTGCTGCTGCTGGTTCCTCCTCATCCTCCGACTCGGGCTCATCGCGTGATGGTGACGAGTCAGCTGCAGCAGCCTTCTCCTGAGCCTTGAGTTGCTCCAGCTCCTCTAGCTCGCGCTGCTGTCTTTTGTTCAGCCTCTTCGACATTGTACGCAGGCCAATACTTGTATGTATGAGTTTTTGGCAAAGTCGGTCTGATGATGAGTTGTCGACGCTGAAATCGACCGAACAGCAACAGCGGGTGCGTCATCATCGAGAATCGCTTCTCGGATCCGAACAGCTCAGCTCCGGTCGAGCGGGATCAATCCCACGCGGGAGGCCTTGGGGGTACGGGGTGCCACACGGGAGCACCCAGGTTTGCGGTGTTATAGATTTCACGAAACTCCGACCAAATCTCGGTGGAGGCCTGCTGGATGCGAGTGAGGGCAAATTGATCCCGCTGCACTGGGCTGGGCGGCAGGTTGTGGGCTGCCGTCTGCCGGGCTGGATGGACGCCTGGCGCTGGGTTGGCCGCTGGGCGTAGGCTGTGTACCCTCTGCAGTCCTGGCTGGCTGGGTGCAGCGCACTGTGCACAGTGCGTTGGCTGGTGCGGTTTGCACACGCGAGGACGCTCTGGCTCGCACTCTCGCCGGCACAGATTCATCGCTTGATCACACCGACTTGTTGTTCCATCCCGACATCATCGACAATGGCTGAGCAGACTGAGAAGGCTTTCCAAAAGCAGCACTTGTTCCAGAACGCCAAGTCGCGGGGTGCGTACCGATGGGCGTCGTGTAGAAGGGGCTATAGCTGACCTTGCGTTTTCTTCCCCTCGACACCTCTACACGCTGAAACTCTTGCTCAACTCACTCTCGACGCTCTCGACGCTTGGATGACGGCTCTGCTGGATATTCTGGATATCGCTGGACTCATGCTCGCCCCGTTGGAATGGATGCGACACTCGCGACCTGATCTGCAAAATCGCTCGCAAATTCCCGTTCAACCTACAGGCGGACGAAAGGTCCAGACCAAGACCAAGCGATGGTACAAGGACATTGGTCTCGGCTTCAAGACCCCCGCTGGTGAGTGTTGCTCTGGCGCTTGGGCGGGAGGTGTGTGTGCATGGTTTGCAGGATGGTTTGGGAGGATGGGTGGACAATCTGGTGGTCTGCCGCAGGAGGGAGAGACGCACGGAGGGAGGCGCGGACGGCAGCGGATAGCAGCGGATAGCAGCTGGAGACGTGCACGACCTGGCGTGCGGAAGCATAGCTCGAGATCATCGCTAACCCCGCAGAGGCCATCAACGGCACTTACATCGACAAGAAGTGCCCGTTCACCGGTGACGTCTCGATCCGAGGCCGAATCCTCACTGGTGTCGTCCACTCGACCAAAATGACCAACACCATCATCATCCGACGAGAATACCTCCACTTCATCCCCAAATACCGACGATACGAGAAGCGACACAAGAACCTGGCGGCCCACTGCTCGCCCGCCTTCCGAGTCGAGCAGGGTGACACCGTCACTGTTGGTGAGTGGATCTCGAGCAAGACTGCAGTACACACCGCTGATCCGCAGGCCAATGCCGACCACTGTCCAAGACTGTCCGATTCAACGTCGTCCGAGTGTCCAAGAACAAGGCCGCGGCCAAGGCGTTCCAAAAGTTCTAAGGGATGGACCAGGCGCGGGCGCGGAGTAACGACCGGACCGGGATTATGACTTGGTGTAGGGGTCGTGATGTATACATGCATCGATCATGGAGCTGAACGCGGTGCGGTGTTGACGTCTTGCTGATTGCTGAGCGATTCTTGGGCAAGGGACGAAGGGCAGGGGCGGAATGGTTCAAGAACTGCACGGGGGCCATGCGAGTGGCTTGTTCGCGAGATGCTCATGACAACAAGCTCGCCATGCGGCCTACCAGCAGTGGCTGAACATGTGCCGACTAGAGCATGAGCCTGGTACAGGACGAGGAGGTTGAAATATCAGCTATCCCAGGCAACTATCTCAGGCAGGCTAGACTCGATTGGACAAGGTATTTCGGCATAGCCTTCCACGGCTCGGTGACTCCTCAACCACACCTGAGCTCGCATGTAATAGCCGTGTACTCTGGGCTCGCTGTGATCCAGAAGCAGCCTCCCACTTGTCGAGACTATGCGAAGCAAAATCGCCCTCGGCAGTGCTCAGCATAGGGAGAAAGATCGGCGTTGTCCGCCCCGTCTCGGCGGGTCGGGCAACCACGCGTCACTGCATCATTCACTGCATCTACGGCCACACAGGCATCATCTTTCCTCTCACCCCTTCATATCTCCCTTAGCCTTTCACAGCCTCTCGGAAGGAGCTGCCCCTTGAGCTTCTCGGAGAACGCGCATTGATAGCCATGCCGCCCCGCCAATCCCGACCACCAACGCTCGAATCGCTCCTCCCGCCCATCCTTGACAACCTCAAGCCGCCCGCGCCCAACCCGTACTCGGCCCACCAGAAAGCGCTGACAACCACCGCCCGTCTAGCCGCCTCACGCCATTATGCTCTCGCCACGCAGATTGCATTCGAGTCAGCCAAGGAGCTGCTCAAGCTCGGCGAGGCGGGAAGTGGGGTTGACTTGGGTGTGCGCATGATTGGGTTCATGGGCGACGGAGATGTCGGTGTGACGGATGCGTCGAGGGGTAAGTCTTCAAGGTCACACAGGATTCAAGAGAGAAGACTGGGGCGCTGACGACAGCGAACGTGACGCAGCTGCTTGCGCTCACGCCGCCGACTGGGCCGTGGAGGAAGAAGCTCGCGGACGCCGCGGTCAAATGGTCCACGAACGGAGGATGCCCGACGGGAGATCCGGCTTTGCACCACTACCTCGGTGAGATGTACTACAAGGGTGAGTCGGGCGGTCAAAGCTGAGACGGGCTATCAAAGCACTGCGGCCCTTCCGACAGCTGCTTGGCACCGTCGGCGCGGCCTGATCATGACGAAGCGGCTCGAACCCGACTGGGGCTGACATCAGAACGCCAATTCGTTCCTGCTGAGACACATCTCCTCGCCTCGGGCAAGCGCGATTCCGCCTCTCTACTCGCCGATTTGCTCTTCGAATGGTACATACGACTCTGCCCTCACGCGACAGGCTACCGCTCACCCCAGGTCCGGCCAGGGCGCCCAAGATCCCGCGCCATACGCCCTCCGTGGCACTCTGCCCTTCTTGGCCCAATCCCCTCCCAACATCCTTCCCGCCCTGACCTTCCTTTCCAAATTCCTGTCCCTCCTCTCCTCCCCTTCATCCGCCGCCAAATCGATCTTCACGGGCGAATTACCCTCGCAAACCTCCTTCTCCATCACCGACATTCACCTCACGACGTCACCAACGCTCAACTTCCTGCAGCTCGCGCTGATCACGATCCAGCGCGCGCCGGCACCAGGTGTGTCGGGCGTGCAGGCGCGCGGGATGGACGGTGGCGTGGGCAGGGAATGGGAAGGCCTGATGCATCGATACACGAGGATGAGCGGGGCCGGGGGTCTCATCGGGCAGCCGGGCGTCCAGGAGGTGGGCTCATCGTGACGTTCTCGAGTGCGGGACGAGCTGACGTCAAGGTCCTGGCGCAGATCTCGCACGAGGTGTTCTTGATCCCCCAGCGAGGCGGCCAAGGCGGGAACGACCTGCTGCAGAGCCTGATGGGGTCGTTCTTTGGCGGAGGTGGCGGTGGTGGAGGGGGGGCTGGTGGTCGAGCGATCGGCGCCCGATGAGCGTGGCCGTCAACGGTCTCGCATGAGAGAAGGCAGAAGTATATAACGGTCTGACGATCATCATGCAAAATGGGCGTATCCGCGCGAGCTGGAGAAGACTTGGACAATAGGACGACGGAGCAGGACAGCAGGAGGACGAGATGAGATTGTGCAGTTCAACATGATTCATTCTTCTTCCAGGCTACTTCTTACTTTGATATTCACAACGAAAGGCTCGAGAGTACTACACACAACTGACAACGACTTGGACTGACTCGCACTCGCTCGGCTAATCTTACACTCCTCCGCCGGGCTCCTCATTACGCATGTCGCCGGATATCGCCGGAGGAAACCGTCCGGGTCGATGATCAGCGACGAGCGCCTAGAAGTTGGAGGTGTTCTTCGGCGCCTTCTTCGCGGCCTTGGATCCTTCCTTCTGAAGCTTGACGATCATCTTCTTCCAGCCGACTGGGGTCAGTGCCGTGCACTTGGGGCAGTGTACCGGAACGATTGGGCAGATGTGCAAGGCGGGGCGGCGGTGTCGTGTGGTAGCGTGAAGGGAAAGAGGCGCTTTGGGGGGGATACGGCACGCGCCACTCACAGCATGACTTGCAGTTCGAGTTGGCGTGCGCCTTGCACATGATCTGCCCGTCCTTGGTGTTCTTGTAGTATGCGGGCATCTCGAGCGGGCCTCGCGGCTTGGGGTCGAGGCCCATCATCGCGTCGTTGTCTGCGGTGTGAGCGAGTACTCGGTCTTGCATCCTCCTGCATACACCGTGGAGAGTGGGGAGGTGGGCGCCGGACAGCCAGGAGGACGGTGATTGATTGCGTGAGGTGTGCGACAGGGCCGAACGCGACTCACCCTCTCGTCCGTCAAACTCGCACGTCTTGCAGACTTCGAGGCCGTGCTCGCAGAAGAGCGCATCGTTGACCTCGACTGTGGCGTCAGTGGGGGCGCGCACGGTGCCTGCGAGCAATGTGGTTGAAGCTCGCAGCGAGTAGACGGGCGGGTTGGATAGCTTGTGCGCCGCCGAGCCCGGTGGGCCGAGGCTGATAGCCGTCTGGTGGCTGGGTGGACATGACGGGAAAGGGCTCACTGGACTTCTCGGTGCTGGGGGTAAGCAGTCGGCCTGAGAGCAGCTGGAGAGGCCGATCAAGGAGCGCAGTCCGCAGTGAGGACAACAGGAGGTGGATGCCCGCCCCAAGGACGACAACAAGCAACTCACTCGGTGGGGGAGGTACCAAGGTTGTCCATGCTGCGCGGGTGATCAAGGAGCTGCCTAGCAAGTGTCTGGTGAGGTATATAACTCGGAACGCTCCAGTAGATCAGGTAGCTCACACGACTCGGTAGGATGAGAGTCGAACGCAGGAGAGGCTTCGCGTCAACCAGCTTATATACCCCCCGGAAGGCCGGCTAGGATGCGTGTGTGCGTGCAGCGTGTGAACGCGCTCTGAGCCTGAGCCTGAGCCTGAGCCTCGCGCCCCAGGCCCGCCCGAGTCGCACCGTCAGCCCAGGCTAGGCGCAGCGATCTGCGTGGGGATTGGACTGGACTGGGATTGGTTCTCGACCGGCGTGGCATGACCCCATGACCTGTCCTCCCGGCTATACTATACACACACGAGAGAGCCAAAGGGGACAAAGGGACGCTACGGGGATGGGCAGTCGTGCGACTACGCGACGAGTGCGCCAGTCAGATGACTCTGCACTCGTCGGCCGGGCGGACGACCTCCACCTAGAGACTGCCTTCCGGAACTTAACGCTCTGGGCAATTCCGAGGGGTTTGAGCCGTGTGGCACGGCCTGCGTGGCGGGCTCGCGAGGTCAATGGTCGCCGGATCTGCGTGGACGATTGGCGGGTCGTGTGGGTGTGGTTGGTGGGACTCCTTCACGGTGGATCAGATCGGTCATGGGGAATCCGATGCGCACAAGCACGCGCGAGGCAGCCTGATCCCAATTCGCTCGCCCTTCGTGTCATTGAACATTCCGGGCGTCTATCGCTATGCATGGTAAAAGTAAACACTGGTATCCTTACCGAGAGAGAACCCAAGCAACCATTAACATCCCTCGCGTCCTGGACAAGCACATTACCCATGATTCTATGCTCACACCCCTTATGCACATTACTCTCCCGGTCAAGAACATCTGATGCACGCGCTTTCTCCTGTTCGCCCTGATCCTCGTCCTCTTGACCACCACTTGGCCCGCTCACGCTTCACCGCCCCACCTCCCACTCCAGCCACTCGCCGTACATGTTCGGCCGCTCGCCCCTGACATACCCCTCAAACGTCCTCTTCAACACCGTCGACCAGCTCAGATCCGCCTCGTCGTCCATGTCCTCCCGACTCGTCACAGGCGTCGAGCTGTCCACGTCTTCCGCCTCCCCCTCCGCCGCCGCCGTGAGCGCCTTGGCCGCGCGCTGTGCATCTCGCAACGTCTTCTCGCCCTTGAGGAACCGCTGTCCAAGGTCTGGCCAGTTGCGCGATGGATCGAAGGGGAGCCACCAGAAGTTGTGGAAGTGATAGGAGAATGCGCCGCGGAAGAAGCCCTCGAATCCCAGCGGATGGGGCGCGGCCGCGTCAAATTTGTCGTTTGAGAAGAATACGGAGAATCTGCTATCAGCAACCAGCTCAGACACGCAATCCAGTCAGAGCTCACTCGGGGAAGTACGGGAAGGGCGGGCGCTCGCGCTGGTACCGCTCCATGTTGAGCCAAGCCGGGTCGAACAGCGCGTCCGGGATCCGGAACAAGAGCTTCTCCAGGCCCGCATCCTTGAGGTACCGCGATACCGTCATGGGGTGGAAGTCGAGTCCGTTTTCCAGCGCCGACTTGAACAGGAACTTGCCCAGCGCCGAGCCCTTGTGCAGCTTGAGCACGGCGGTGTTGTACTTCTGATGCCATGACCACCTGTACGCAAACTGTCCGCGGTAGTTCCACAGTTCCTCCCAGTCTCGCAGGAAAATTGTGTCCGCGTCGAGGTACACTCCGCCGAATCGATACGTAAGGACAAATCGGGCCATGTCGGACAGAATGACGGACAGACGGTCGTAGTCTGATTCCGAAGACGATCCGACCTTTTCGAACAGCGGGTCCTTCTTCTTCTTCGGCGCAGCCGCCTCGGTCGTGGCATCGATATCCGCCTCGCCCTCGTCGCGCACCACCTCGCCCATCTTTGGCAGGTCCTCCACATCTGACGTAGGTACCGGCTCGGGCGGGACAGTCTGCTGCTGTGCAGGCTGCTTGTACGTGTTTCCGCCAGAATTGAAGATCGGCATGGCGCGCCAGTGCTCCTTCAGCTCGTCCACTCCGTCGAGCTGCTCCGTCGTGTTCCACATCTTGAACTTGACCACATCGCGGAACCGCTCGTGCAGGAATGGCGCCGACCACGGGTTCGTCGCGAGCGACTCGTACATCTCGCGCTTGGCATTCGGGTTGGGGACGGCAGCCGCTGGGCCGGGGTTGATCCACACCCAGAACTGCGGCCGGCAGGTATTGCGCACGTTGTCGGACGACTCGGTGAGCGACTTGTCGAGGCCAAGGTTTTGCGTGAACAAGAAGGACATGACGGCCATGTAGGGTTTGTCTGTGAACGGCCCTGCCCAGAACATGTGGAAGAAGCGCGGGTGCGCAGGATCACAGGGCGTCGACGGGTCGTAGGTGCTCGCTGCAGGGAGGGGAGCGGGTAAAGACAGCGCCGAACGTGACAGTCCCGGCGCACGAAGGGCGGGGGTACGAGGTGTCCAGTCGAGTTGCCGTTGCGCCGCCGAGCTCTCGTAGTAGAGTTGTTTATACTGTCCCAGATAGTTTCCTCTCCGAACCCGCCGTCCGTTGTCCAGTCCGCCGCCTATCCGCAGGAACTCGAGGCAGTCACGTACGTACTGTCGTCAGCCGAGTCACGAGCGTCACACCACACCCTGCTCGACTCACCTTGTTCGTGTTCAGGTCGCATTTCTCCAGGACCAGATCCAAATCCAGGATCATCCCTGGCGTCGGTCGCGCCGGGAATCCAGGGTGGTGATCAATCGAATCCCAAGCGTTGATAAAGTTCCTCTCTGGCCCGACGCCAATCATCTGCGACCTGGGCGTATTCGTCGCTCGTTGATTGTACGCGACAATAGGCTGCGGCGAAGCCAGCGACGGCAACAGGCTCTCTGGCACCGCGGGATTATGTATTGTCGACGCGAGCGGGATGTGCTCTGGTGCTGCATGTGAGCTTATTGCCCCCGAATGCCGTCTCACCCATGGCCCACACTCACGGGATTGCAAACTCGGATAGTGCCCACTCAACACCTCCCACTCCCAGATCATCGCGACCTCCTCCGGCGACAACACGAGCGTATCCGGATCCGTGAACGGCGGCGTCCACGTGTTACCCCTCGGCCCCCTCTTCCTGAACCCCAGCAGGACGAACACCAGCCCGAGCGCGAGGAGCAGACCCAGGGCGATACGGTACGGCGTGTTCAGCCGCGGTATCCGGCTGTACATCCTCGGCGGGATGGGCAGGTACACCTTGACGTACCGCCTCTGCTGGCTCCGGCCGTAGCTCTTGGGCGACGAGTAGCCGTTGCCGTTGAGCAGTAATTCCGAGGATGATGTGCGCGTGAGGAAGCGCGGGAGGGGGAGGTAGATGGGCGTGAAATAGCGAGAATGCGAGAGCGTGTGCGGTGACGACAGGTCGTACTTCTTCTCGTGGTCGGCTGCGAAGATGGGCAGGGGTGATCTGCGCGGGTTCTTCATGGCGGGCGTGTGCCGCTTGGTCTGGCCAAAGAGCGACATCGCGGCGCGTGGGGACGGCGGGTTGACGGTGGAGTGAGTTGCGAGGATGACAATGGCAATGCCAGTGCGTTGTGCGGCCGACGAGCCGAGGGAAGAGATGTCGATGCGAAGATGGATGCTCTGTAGCGGCAGTTCTTGGCGGGATATTTAAGCTTGTCGCCGTAAAAGATAGATGCGACGTCGACGGCCAGATCAGGCGCGCTTGCTCGGACCACCCTGACGACGAGGCTGCGATGTCGACGTGTCCAGCGAAGCGAGGGTGAGCGCCGGGTCAGGACCTCTCACAGCAGAGTGTAGTACTGTTCGCGGTGAGGGTATGGGTATATGCAATGTCGAGGTATGGCAAGCAAGCAAGGTGGTCGTGCCCAGTCGAGGTAGATGTCCTCGAGTATGGCCAGCCAGCGAGCGAGTGGGTCCAAAGGGCCTGGCCGGGTTGACTTTTGGGATTCTGTAGACTGCGGAAACACAGGGGCAGATGTCACTATTACGTTGGCCCTGAAGATGGCTGGGAGTGGGACGGCTCATTACAATCATTACAGTTATGACCTAATCTCATTACAACCCGTCGACATAATCACCCCCAATATCGCGGCGATGGTCTGGCCAGAGCACATAGATACTGTATGTCGTTCATGCATGATCGTGACTTCTCTTCTCGACTGTCTACCTCTGGTCCAGTCACTCCTACCTTACGCCGACGTGTCCATTGCACTCGCACCGTTCCTGCGTCCGCCGCTGATGTAGTCCCCCGTGTCACCCGCAACCTCCTCCTCACCAAACATCATGCCCGCCGTGGCCTGGGCATACGCCGCACTCCTGTCCACATCGATAAAGTACTTGTACGCCAGCTTGACATCGTCCACCTCGACCTGAGACGATTTGCGCCGTTGTGCAAGCAGGTGCGACGGAGCGATCAGGTTAAGGGCGTAGCGTAACGAGGTGTTGTGTGCCAGCTGGCCAAGCAGGTCCAACGCTGGTTGAGCGAGCTTGACGTCTTCCTCCTCGCCCCTGAGCGTTAGCCGCGGACGTCAATTTGATTTCGCGGACCCACCGTATCCTGACAATCTCCCGCGTCTCGTCCTCGTCGTACGACTTTGTCGAGATGATCAACATCCGGTCGAGCAGGTCGGCCGGGATACCGTGGGGCGACTTGTACTTTGTCCCTCTTATCCTCGTGATACCCCTGTTGCTGGCCATGACGACCAGCGGAGCCAGGTCGCCCTCGAGCGCTCGGTTGAGGAAAGAGAAGCACTCGATGTCGAGCATGTGCACCTCGTCGATGAACAGCACCTGACGTGTGAGCGTGGTGCGCGTGAGATGCGCTGCCTGCTCACTCCTGGGACAATCTCCGCCTTGCCCTCCTCCCTCCACTCGGCAACCTTGCCGTTGATCTGGTCACGCAGCTCAGGCTTGATCTCTCCGGTGTCGCCTAACGTAAGCTGAAGCAGCCCCACGCTTTCGATGCGACTCACCGGCAAAGAGCGCGAGGAAGCCCTGCGTCCGCGAGTTGATCACATCAATCTCGTGCAGCGAGACCGTGTGAACCACCTCTTTTCGGTTCTGCAGCTCTCCGTCCGGGCACGCGACGAAGCGGGTCTAGCTTTAAGTATCGTCTCGTTTCCAGTCGCGCCACAACTCACGTCCGCACCCATCGCGTCGTAATCCTTCGCACGCCCAAAGCTCCTGCCCAGCTTCGAGATCCGGCCACTGGCCTTGTCAATGCTAATAACGTCTCCGGCCAGCACCTTCTCCTTTTGTAGCTGGTCGATCATCTTTGAGCCAAGGTCGTACACCGTCTCCATGTCCGTCGTCTTGAGCGTCAGACGACCCGTCTTCGTGGACTATAGTCAGCTTCTGAGCGGGTATGCGAGGTGTTGGCTTACTCCCGTCACACTCCTGTCCACCTGGATCTCGACGACCTCTCCCTCGATCAACTCGGTCTCCTCTTTGATTCGTACACCGATACTGCGTCGGAACGCTTGTGTCAAGCTCTCCGTTTTGGACATCTGCCATGAGCTGAAGTCCACTAAGCTTGAGAGCAGCTCACCTCCAGGGAGAACACCTCGGACGCGGTCAACGTGACGAACGGCACATCGCTGCCGAGCGTCTGCGCCATGGCTATCGTTAGCTTGCGGATCGTGCCCGATATCAAGCAGCTCACCCATCGCAATGGCGGTCTTTCCCGTGCTGGGCGGTCCAGCAATAAGAATCGACCGTCCGGCTATACGTCCCTCCTGCACCATCTTGAGGATCACTCCGGCGGCCTTACGCGCCTTGCCCTGGCCAATCATGCCCTGAGAGGAAGCCCTCGGTTCGAGGTTCGCGTCCAGGCCAAGTCCGTGGATGTGCGAGTGGACACCTGGGGTCAGATGGGCGAGGCACAGGGCGGGACAAAGGATGTACCTATACGCTCCATCTTGGTGACGTCCCGCGACGAAGTCAATGGCTGGAGGGAGATGTTGGCGGCCTGGTATCAGCTACTGGGCCTCAGGCGGGTACGCATGACTCACCATTGTGTCTGATGGGCTGTACAGTCGTTCTCAAATGCAAAAGAGGCCGATTAGGATATCACAGACGTCGAGCAGACCACCGTCAACAGAGCCGGCATCACCGAGATTTATTTGTTTCTCCGCTTTTATTCCATTTAATCCCGGTTCCTCAATCGTCCTCCACTTGGACCGGCCTGATATTTCGCGTCTTATACACGGGCAGTGATCTTGCTACCTATACTAGCATATACAATGGCGGAGACAGTTTCAGCCACACCCGAGATCGCCGAGCAGCCGATCGCCGAGTCGTCCACAGCGGGTGCTGTAGCTGCAGCTTCCACCTCCGCCTCGACACCAGCAGCCGAGGACTTCGAAGCCAGTGCCGCAGCATCGCGACCCCGCAATAAACGGCCACCTCCTCCAACGGCCGAGGACCTCGAGGCGTCCTTGCGTCAACGCGTGACGACCATCAAGGAGGGTGACAACGTGCTGCTCCGTCTTCCATCGGACGGGATCAAGGCTGTCGTTGCCTCTCGCGATGGGTTGGTCCGCCATCATGCTCTCTATGGATAGCGCTGACTCCAGGCTGATCCAGCTAGGCAAGTACGGCTCGTTCCCGGCTTGGAACCTGCTCGGGAAGCACTACGACATCACCTACGAGATCAGCAAGACGGCAGACGGGGAGGCATACCCTATTCCGCCCGAGTACGCGCCGCGCGAGGTGCAGGGCAAGGTGCCGTTCGGACAGCGCCTGAGCGAGAAGAAGTTGAAGAAGCTGGCCCAAGGAGGCGGCAAGGGGTCCAAGAAGGGGGGAGAAGATGCGGCCAAGACGCAGCCCGGATGGAACGCTTACCTTCGTCCGCTAAAAAGACGCGCTGTCGCGGAAGCCATCATCGGTGAGTCAGAATGACTGGGCGATATCTGCGCTCACCGCAGACGACATCCGGGAGACGAACGAGTTCATCGACGACGACGACTCCAAGCTCGACACGATGACGCAGGACGAGATTGCCGAGCTGCGGAAACAGGGCTTGTCGGCCGAGGAGATCATGCAGAAGCAGATTGAGCGGCATGCAGAGTTTGACAAGAAGACGGACTTTTCGAAGGAGAAGTGGATGAAGCGGAAAGAGAAGAAGTGAGCGCCATTGCGAAAGTAGACGAAACGTGTGTAGCTGACCTCAGGTTTTCACAATACGTCCACCCGTTGGCGCCGACGATAGCAAACATCACCACACACTACAACCAACGCTCGTCCGCAACGATATTGCATCTGCGGGAAGACACTATGTCGCAGCTGATCAACCTCGCGAACATCCGGCCAGGAGGGCGGTATCTCGTTGTGGACGATACGGGTGGACTCGTGACGGCGGCTCTGCTTGACCGGATGGCGTGCGAGGGGAAAATCATCACGTTCACGGATAGCGACAGCCCGCCCGCTTGGGGTGTGCTGGACACGATGAACTTTAGCGCGCAGCAGCTCGAGTGCGTCAAAGCACTGAGCTGGATGGAGGCGGACGAGGACTACGTCAAGCGTCAGTGCAGTCGAGCGGTGCCCGCGGATACTCAACTTACGTCCAGCTCCACCGCCAGAAGAAATCGACATGCCGACGGCATCTGCTTTCAAGACGCAAGCGAAGCTGCGGAAACACATGGGCCAGGTGTATCGTCTCGAAGCGACACGGAATGACTTGCACTCCGGGGACTGGGACGGGTAAGAAGTCACACTCAGATGTCGAACAGCTCTCGAACGACGCTAATCATAGTCTGATCGTCGCTTCGCAGATCAGCCCAATCTCCATCGCTGCCCGATTGTCGCCATACATCATCGGATCAGGGACGATCACCGTCTACTCGCCGCATCTCCAGGTCCTGGTGGAAACGCTGGACTATATGAAGAAGGACCAGAACTACCTCGCTGCGAATCTGACGGAATCATGGACGCGGACGTACCAGGTCTTGCCGGGGCGGACACATCCCATGATGTCCACGAGCGGGACGGGTGGATATCTGCTTAACGCAGTGCGCATGTGAGTGATTGGGTATGGGTATCTGACCAGGGCAAGAGGGCTGACTGCCAGACATCCGTCTACGCAGAGGCAGGACTTTGTGCCGCGTCGCAAGCGGCAGAAGAACAAGGCAAAGGCAGCGGATGGTAGCAAGGCAGCCGATGAGGATAAGGAGGCCGGCGAGACCGAAGCGGAGCAGATGAACGGAGATGCCGACGTCGCTATCGAGCCGCCGATTTCGTCAAAGGTCGAGGCTGAGGTAGGCGGCGAGGACGAGGAGATGCTGTGATGATGATCGTGCTCATGTGCGGCGCCCACCTGCATCCACTGTCTGATGTATCATGTGCATATGAGATGATAATCTCTCCGTCTCGACAGTACCAGCCTCAACCGCTCCGCCCACGTACAGTGTGTTCCGGTCGCGAAACCTCGCCCCCCTACCTATCCTCGTCCCCGTCCGCGAGGACGAGCTCGACCCAACTACAGCGACCCCTTCCGCAATGAGTGACATTACAAGTTGCACAGTGATCTCACCTACCGTCGCAAGCTGTGACCCCGCATGCCTCACGCTTATGAGTAACGAAGGCCAATAATTGATATTGAAAAGTCTGACTGGATCTCTTTTCAGGAGGACGTGCTTATGAGGGTGATTGTGCATTCATTGAGCTCGTCGGCATCGCCATGAGAGGTTTCTACGGCTGTAGGTTCGCTTGGCTCTCACGAAAGACAAGGCGTACAGCGCCTCCTCGCGCGGTCGAAGAAAGGCACTACTCATGCTTGGCTGGGGTGTACGAGAATGAGCGCCCGACCGTCATCAAATCGAGGAGCACTCTCGAGTTATAAACTGTCATGCATCGTCAACGCTCAGTCTATCGAGCTCTCTATGATGTCCACATGCCAATCTCCTCCTCTAGCCATCCCAACGTTGTGCACAGTAGGGCCAGGGCGTCAGTGCGGATCCCAATGGGGGAACTTGAGTCGCAACTGTCGTGCTCGTTTCTCAGCGAGCTGCGCTCGGAGCTTCTTGGCGCCCTCGTCGAGTCTCTTCGCCTTGCTCCGCATTTGAGTGAGCTCGTCTCGCAATTCAGCGAGCGTAAGTGTCGAGGTTGTATGCCCGTGGGTGGGACTATCGGTGGAGTCAATCGCGTCCGCGACAGGCTGATCAGTTGCTCCGGCGTTGGTCGATGCTGTGGTAGAGGACTGCATGGCTGACGATTCTGTGACGGAAAGTCTATGAGGCGGACTTGAACAAGTCATCTCTGCAAGATAGAAGGGTTTGGTGACAGCAGACAGTCTCCCGTTGGACTGTGGACAGTCTCTTACGGGTGGTTGCTGTACAAGGGTGGGCTCAGGAGAATTCCCCGGGGAGAGTGGGCAAGTGGGCCTCGCGCGTCCTCTAGTCATTGTCATACCGATTTCAGCTGTGACTCGCCTCCTTTGTACGCGTCGGAGGCTAGTGGCTGCCACATCGTCGTGGAGCGTAGAGAAGGGATGCGTCGGCACGTAGCCTTCGGAGAACAACTGCGATGGACCCCGGGGAGGATGAGGGGGCATCATTTGGCGTTGGCGGACGACGATCGCCCAGCGTCAGCATGTGGCTTCGTTCTCAGGCGAGACAGCACTTTATGGCTATTCTCAATGACTGAACCCTCGATCTGATAAACACCTATCCTTTAAGCCTTTGCCCCCTCCGGTCCCCCTTGCCCGCCGACCTTCAGAGATCGCCTCTTCCTGATGGTCGCCACTCAGCTGGCAGTGGCGACTGAAGGGGGACTTGGCGCCTATACGAGATACCGCGGCAGGGGTCTTACTCGGCGAGTCGTCAGCACACCGCCCGGTGTGCGAAGCGTCGCCAACGTGCATGGAACGCAAAACGCCCGTACGGAGCACACGCTCACAGAGCTGTGGCCGTACTGTGATTTTCTGTCCGGGCCAAGTCTTCAGGCTACGAATCAGTCATATATCTCGTGTTCAAGACGCGTATCTCTCTCACCTATCGTCCGCCCGTACTATAAAACCTCCGACCTGGGTCATGCTCATCTCTCGTATACTACCCACAGGTCTCGCGAGCAGTGTCTCGTTATTTCCGCTGAAGGGCGCTGCGCGGAAAAACGATCGAGATAAGCTTTTGCCGCCGCGGCCAAAGCGGGCGCCTAAGGCTATACCCTGCGCTGACGCCGTACCCCGCGGGCCGTCCCCTTATCGTCATCACACGGCCCCATGGACGGATAGAGCGCTGCTGCAACTGACACAAGCCTTGCGCGCAGCGCAGCGCAACTCGTCCAGCCATGTTGCAAGTCTTGTCGGCGCCTTGGCAGGCGCGTCTACGGTAGGAGTGTCGTGCAAAATAGCCGACCCTAAAGATACCGGCCATACGGTTAGGTATCTTCCGCGTCTATGTCTTTGCCGAAGGGATGCGACCGACTGTGAGGTCGCAGGCGGAACGTGAGGAACTAGAGGTAAGCAGGACACTTGCGGGAGGAGAGATCAGGTGGATAAGGCTCGAGTGAAGCATACATATATTGCCCTCCCTACCGTCTCGTCGCTGTCACCTCCACGACAAACTAGCAGCTGAGTGATACATGATGTCTGGAGCACAGAAGGTAGAACACAAGGACGACATTGTCTATAGCACCCGTGTCGATGCTGTCGACATCCTCGGGCCGCACGACGACGAGATCGCGGACGAGAAGAATGCAGCTACGGCCGAGAACGCGGGTCTCAAGAGTGAGCAGACTGCGCTGTCGCTAAGACGGTCTGACTCGCAGTCAAGGGCCCAACGGTGCAGCGAAGGCTCAACCGCCGGCACATCACTTTCATCGGCTTCGGCGGGGGGATTGGGATCGGGCTCTTCATCGGCGCGGGTGCCGCTCTTGCAAAGGGCGGCCCGCTGAGTCTGTTGCTGTCTTTCGCGATAGCAGGCCTGATGATCTGGTCATACGTGAGTGTGGCCAATGATCGCAGAACCAGCGAGTGCTTTGACTGACATTCAGATCCAATCGCTCGGAGAGATATTCACCTTGGTCCGATATGCTTCCGACACGCGTGTCTGTCTCGCTCATTCCAGTTCCCGTCTGCGGGGTCCCTTCCCTATTTCGCGGCACGCTTTATCGATCCAGCAGCTGGATTCGCCCTCGGCTGGAACTGCACGTTCCTGTTGCAGCAGCACAAGGCAAGGGAAACTGATGTGCAGACTGGTATACCTTCTCGCTTACCTTTGCGGCGGAGCTCGTTGCATCCGCGCTCCTCATCGGATACTGGTCGTCATTAAATCCGGCTATTTGGATCACAATCGCCGGCATCCCCTGTATCATCCTCAATCTGCTCCCGGTGAAGATATGGGGCAACGTCGAGATTTGCACGGCTTCGATCAAGGTCGTCACGTTTGTCGTGTGGGTCCTGATATCTTACGAGCTGCGTTGAGCCCGCTCAGGTTGACTCCAGCCTCATCATCGTCGGACTGGTGATTGACCTCGGAGGGGCGCCGGATGGCGACCGCCGAGGGTTCCGTTACTGGAAAGACCCCGGAGCGATGAACACCTTCCCGGGCATCGGCAACGATAACACTGCCCGCTTTGCCGCGCTCTTTTCGTGCTTCGTGAACGCCTGCTTCGCTTACGGCGGGTCCGAGACGGTCATCCTCACCGCGGCTGAATGCACCAACCCGACCAAGCAGATCCCGCGAGCTGCCCGCAGGGTCATCTACCGTATCCTCTTCTTCTGTCAGTCTCCCACGGAAGGAAGGGGAATACATATCGTTCTGACCCGTAGACATTGTTGGCTCGCTGATCATCGGCATGACGTGAGTGGAGTCTCGCAACTTGGTTTCGGAGTCCGATACTCACTCCAGCGTGCCGTACAACGAGCCTCGACTGCTAGGAGGTACAGGTAACGCCGCCTCCTCGCCCTTCGTCATCGGTATGGAGCGGGCGGGTATCAAGATCCTCCCGCACATTATCAACGCTTGTAAGTAGAAGTTGCAACCGGTGCGAGGACGAAACTCATAGGCAGGTATCCTCACATCTGCGTGGTCCGCTGGGGTAAGTTTTCGCGGAAGGCGCCTCCATCCTGACGCCGCAGAACACCTATATCTGGCTGAGCTCACGATCGTTGCTGGGCCTGTCGTTGTCCGGGGCCGCGCCGAAGTTCATTTCGCGCTGCACCAAGCACGGCGTGCCATACGTGGCGGTGGCAGCAACTTCCAGCTTCGGCGCCCTTGCGTACCTCTGTAAGCACGCACACGGACTCTGGCATTCGCTGACATCGCTGACCACGCAGGTGCTGCACCGGGAGGGTCCACCCAAGCCTGTGAGCTGGTGTTGTTCATGGCGCACCAAGCTGATCCCCAGTCATCTGGCTCAACAACCTCGTTGCGCTCTCGGGACTGCTCTCCATCGGTGAGTCTTGTCTCTCAACTGAGGAGCAGCGCCGAATCCGACATCAGCTACCATGTGCATCGCCTACATCCGCTTCCACAAAGCTCTCAAAGTTCAAGGCATCAGCCGCGACTCTTTGCCGTGGAAAGGGCCGTTCCAGCCGTATGCCGCATACTTTGCCACCATCTTCTGCGCCATCATCACGCTCTTCAGCGGATTCGCCATCTTCCTAAAGGGCAATTGGAGCACGTCCGACTTCTTCGCGGCGTATGTTAGTGAGTCATTCCTCCTTGATCACCATCTTGACCTGACTCTCAGGCTACCTCATCTACGCGATCCCGTACATTGGCTACAAGTTGTGGAAGAAGACCAAGGTATGCCATTCGTGTGATGCGATTGACAGGATAGGATTGGGACGGCGCTGACGACTAGGTGGTCCATCTTCAGGACTTGGACCTCAAGTCCGGTATCCTCAAGCCCGAAGACGAAGTCCCCGAGCCGGTCGCGACGACTGTATGGGGCAAAGCGGTTGACTGGCTGCTCTAACTGGGTATGCCTCAAACGAGATGCTGCGTTGTCGCAACCTGAAGCTTGACTTTTCGATGTCAATATAGCAGAGATCTTATACTGTATGACCCAGAAAGGTCACGAGCGCGAAGGTCTGATGACCACTGCAGAATGGTGTAAAAGTTCCGTTCAGTTGTTCGGTTTTTGAATTCTCCACTTGTGAGGCGAAGAGCAATGCATCCATGACTATATGATGCGTACAGGTGGGCGTATCACCGCCGCTTCGATCAATCGGCTAGCCATCAAGCAAAGAAGCTATGCCCTCCAGCACTCCCTTCCTGAGCGCGCAGCATCTCCTCAATATCGCTAACAATGGAGCTCGGATCGTACCCAAAGCCCGAAACGATTCCGCTGTTCCAGTCCAGCTGATTGGCGTCGTTGTGCGGCATGTCTAGCCCAAGCCACGGAAGACCGGTGAAGCTGTTATTCACAATCCCAACATCGTCCGTGGAGGGCGTGTCGGACGGCTGCTCGCCCGCAGGAGTGGCCAGTGGATTGAACGTGTTGTTCGACTGTGGCATGGCCGGGAACACGCGCGACAGGAGAGTCGAGACATGGTGTGAGACGTGTTGGTCGTCCGGGCTGCTCGATCGCAAGGCCGAGATGAGCTCGTACTGCAAGTCGACGACTTCTTGCTCGGGCTTGCCGACGGCGCCAAACGCGACTGCCTAGTCTGTCAGAATGGTCATACGATTGACCTGACTCAGGCGCTCACCTTCATTAGGAAGACACTGGCGAACACCTGAATTTCAGCGACAACTCACAAGCAGTGCGTAGAGGCCACTTACGAGCCGCATGAAGGTCCTACAGGGACAGTATCGCAAAATACCCTTCTTCTGCATGGTCACTCCGCATTTCACTAACGACGTCGCTGCGTCGACTGCTTCGATGACAAACGATCCCTCTGCCAGTCGAATCACATTCTGCTCGAACATGCGCTCCGTCCGGACGGCCTTGTTATGTTTATGCCGCCGCAGAAGGCGATCCTGGGCGGCTCGCATGGCGATGGCGTTGCCGTACAGCCTGGTGTGAGCGATGTGACCACGGGCTAGAGCTTGACACACCGGACATAGTCAAACTCTATGCGCCAGCGAATCTCCATCAATTCCTCATCCGAGAAAGTCTCGCCTTCCGAGTCAAATACGCTGACGGGAGGGAGATCGCCGAGCTGGGCATGCCAGTTTGCGTCGAGCTCCGGCTTGAGCCTGTGCAGCGTCGACTCGTACCGACCGGTCTTGATGAGTTCGTTTGTGACGTCGGGGGAAGCATACAGCATCTCCTGCAGGAGCCCGACGGTCTGAAATCAGCGAAGCAAATGACGACAAGCTTGCCCGCTCACATGTGTGAGCTGCGCAACGCCCATGGCCTCTCGCCACCTCAGCTGAGGCCTGGCGAACGGAAAGGTCGTATCGTCCGGGATCTTTGTGAAAGCACTGGTCACGTCCCACCAATTCATCGACATTTCTGTACATCAGCGAGACGAAGCCTGACGTCAGAGATTGATCGACATACTCGCTGAGTGTCAGCTTTGCCAAAGCGGAGAGATCTCTGCGCACCTTGGACAAGCGAAGCTCGGCCCAGCCTGACCGAAGCATGACGATCCGCCGACAAGCAGTCTGAGCTTGAGCGAATGTCTGCGCTTCGATGCACCTACAGATCCAAGTATTGTGTCGACGATGGTTCATCCACTCCGTCTCCTCATCATTGATGTACGTCCTCTCATTCTGTAGCTCGAGCTCCTGCGCTATGCGGACTGCCTGCCATCAGCTTTGTGGGTCCGGTCGAACAGCTCACCAGGCCAATCAGCGTCCAGGAGAGATCGTCGTAGACTCTGCACGGATTGGTGTCCTTTGAGCTGGGCCCACCGCTCCCCGACTGTGGAACAACCGAGTCGAAGAGGTATTGCGCCCGAGGAGGCCACTCGCTGAGGATGAGAAATGCTTCGACGGTGCCAATGGTCCGAGAGGATGTCTCTCCCATGGTGATAAAGCCGATACGCTGGAGTAACCACCCAACGATCTTGCCCTGTATGATCCGCGACCTAGACGGTTCACTCATGTCGAATGACAGGCCGAGGTCCAGGAAACGAGCTGCTGTTGCAATCATCGCCGCGAGAAGGATCGGCTCGCGCAGCAGAGTGCCAAAGTAGGCGGGCTGGAACAGCTGGATGGGCACGAGTGGAAGGGTCGGATTGATCTTCTCCCCATAGCTAGTATAAGCTTATCGCCCGGAGAGAGAACGCACAAGGCCAGCAAGATCGACGCCTCGTCGGCTGTCAACAGCCCATCCCTGACCGGTATCCACCTGTTCCATCTGCCAGGCTCGACAACGAGGTCCGACTCCTGACTGGATCGGTCGCCAGACCGCTCGTCTTCGACTGCGGCGGCTAAGATACGCAGCGCGTCCGCCGGGTTCTCCAGTGTCTCGCCCCGTACAAACTTGAAATCGTCGTCGCGGCTAGCCGACGAAAGCTGGCCAGGGGGCGGCAGCCTAGAGGTGCCAGTGGATGGCAAGCTGGTGCGGAAAGACGAATACGGCGCCGAGAATGCGTCGGCAAACTTAGCGCGATCGCTACCGCTGCTTCTCGATGAGTGATGGCACGCGCGCTCCGGTAACTCACCCTGCGTTTATGGGTACAGCGAATGGGGCGTTGGGATGAGTCATGCTCGGATTGGTGACTCGGATCGTTTCTCGGCTGCTGTCCGCAGGCGACCTTTGTCGCTCACCGACCACGGACGCTTCTTTGGAAGATCTTCGCTGGTAGACGCCTCCAAAAACACATTCTCTACCTGTACGCACACATCTCTTGCAAGGTGGATCGCTAGGCTGTCATCAACGCCTGGTCTACGCGAAGTATTTTGATGTACACACCTTGTCGGGGTCCCCTAGGTCGCAGCGTAGTTTGGCCGACCTGCAAGCTTTGCACGCCTGATACGTGCGCTTGTGAGGGGCACTTCGGGCTTCCTTTCGGCTGGCGGAGGACGATGGATCGGCAGGCATTCTTCGGTGACTGAAAATGTAGAGGCGCTGATCTCTTCGGTGGGAACGATGCGGCTGCCAGGGTAGGCAGGGAGGAGGGATGAGTTGCCGTCGGGTCCTATCGGTCGTGAGTGATCAAGCATTCGAGCGCCCGAATGGCGATTGATTTGAAAGGAAGGGCCGAAGGCAAGCGACACGTGTCAACCACGCGAGCGGCGGCGAGTGCAGCGCGGTGCGAAGCGGGTTTCGGCGGAACCCGACCGATGGCTCCCGACGTGAACCGAGTGGACCATTAGGCGGCTATTGATCGTCGTGACCAGCGCATGCTTCCCTTCGCCTTATATGCAGCAGTGGGGCTCGTAAGACGCAGCAGTCTTCTCCTAAGTTCTCATCACGTCCATATCCAGCATTCATCATGCCCTGTAATCACAAACCATCGGTCGTCATCGTCGGCGCCGGCGAGTTCGGCGCAGCTACCGCGTGCTCGTTGCTTAAGAGCGGTCGATACGGCACCGTCACGGTCCTTGATCGAGCGCAAACGTTGCCGGCGATGGATGCGGCCTCGTGTGACATCAACAAGGTCGTTCGGTACGACTACGCGGATTCCATGTATGCAGAGCTGGCGCGGGAGGCCATCACCGAGTGGAACAAGCCCGAATGGAAGGGCATCTATTATCAGTGAGCCTTCGGCGATCTCCGCCGCTGGGCGCTGGCTAATCTACAGGTCTGGTGTCGTTGTGCGAGGGATGGAGGTGCCTGGACACCATGGACAATCGATGCTCGACACATACAACAACGTGCGGAAGGGTAACCCGACTATCAAACTGCTCGAGACGCCGGAAGCATTCGTCGAGAAACTAGCACCATCACCGGGAATCCACGCGAGGAAGCCGAAACCGCACGTTCGGGGCTATTACAACGGGTGGGGTGGATGGGCGAACGCGTCGAAAGCGGTCCAGAAGCTCTACGCCGATCTGCGCAACCTCGGCGGGAAGCTTGTCCCCGGTGCAGAGCTCGCGACGCTCATCTACACGGAGGACGGCTCAGATGTCGTGGGCGTCAAATGCGTGGATGGGCGAGAGTTTAGGGGAGACAAGGTGGTCTTGGCCCTAGGCTCATGGACGCCGAGCCATCCTGCTGTCGACGGCATGATGCCGGAGGGGCTTATTACGGCCACTGGTCAGACCGTAGCGGCAATCCAGCTCTCGCCAGAGGATCACAAGCGGTATGCGAATATCCCGGTCAGCATGCACCACGACGGCTCTTCGTATTACTCCTTCCCGGTGAGTCTCAGCGCTTGCGTGTAGGGCCTCGGCTGACGGCAGCCTAACGAAAATGGCCTGCTTAAGTTCGCCTTGCATGGCGCCGGCTACCTCTCCGAGACGGGCGTACCGAGAACGGCGGCAGATCAGGGAGCCTCGGCCTGGACAGAGGCCAACGCGCGAGGTAAGCTGCTAACGCTCGTCAGATTACCCCTCACGCATAGGGTGGATTCCAAGAGAGTCGCTCAAAAAGCTCCGAGAGCAGCTGGACGTTATCTACCCTGAGCTCGCCGCCAGTAAGTTGGACGCCCGTCGAGTGACTATGGCCCCTGACCGCGCAGTGCCTGTCGCGTTTACGCGGATGTGTTGGTACTCTGACGTCGTGGACGGCGACTGGGTCATCGATTACTCGCCAAAGCACCCCTCCTTGTTGTTTGCCACGGGCGGCGCGGGGCATGCGTTCAAGGTATGCATCCCGCCGCCAGATCTCGCTGACAGCAGTTCCTCCCGATTATCGGTGACCTAATTGTTTCCAGACTTGAGGGTCGCTTACACCCCACCTACGCCCGCCGATGGCGCGTGACCCGCACACCCACGGCCGTGGATCCCGCTCGGGTCGGTCTGCAGCGGAAGCCATTGAACGTCGAGAATCTGGTCACACGGACGGAGATGCTCGTGCCTGGTGACGCCCCTATCGCCCATATGTAATAACCCATCGCGTTCTCGGTCTGTTTGATGCATGATCATTGCACCGCTGTAGTACGCGCGCCTCCACCTGCGGATCGCCAATGTCAGGGCAGGGCCGCCGAGTACCATCGTTAGCCGTTCGTTTACAACTCCCACGGAATGCTGCGGTAGATCTTTCACCCGACGAATGACGGCAAAAGTGCCAAGGCGCGACAAAGGGATCTAGCCCATTCCGAGTTTAGCTCTGTTTAAGGTCAGGTGTCTCGTACCCCGCGCCCTCACCGCCGGCTGTTCAAGAACCGGTCTGGGGCTCTCGGTAGATTAATTCCTGCCGCTCTCGGCCCCGCCTCACACCAGAGGCGTTACGCCCTGAGTGTGAACAATGGGACAGACCCCTGGGAGTGCGTACGCGCTGGCCCCGGACCTACGATGCGGGGAGCAGAAACCTCTGTCGTTCCGCTTCAAGGCCGTATCATGCCGTCTTTCCCCCTTCGCCCTCTCTCGGCCCGACTTTGTGCCATGGTGCGAGTCGGCTTCTCATGGAAGCCGATCACAGGGATAGGGTGGTAAGAGCCCCGCGTCGATGCTGACCAGGCCCTCGCGTATAAAGCGATCGCGCTCGCGGCAGGAGAAACCCCTCCAGCGCCCCCAACCTATCGCAAACATCGCCCCAACCATGACTACGCACAACGATCTCGAGGTCGGTTCCAAGCACGAGGTGCAACACATCGACCTGCCTGGCGGTATCCAGGACGATCCCAAGGCCATCGCTCTAGCCCAGGAGTATGTCCCCGGTACTGCGGAGGAGAAGAGACTGGTACGCAAGATGGACTTGCATTTGATGCCCATTCTCTGGGTCATGTACATCTTCAATTACATTGACCGAACCAATATAGGAGTGAGCAGTCACTTGTGTAGGCACTGAATCAACCCGCTAACGCCAGAATGCCAAAGTCGGCGGAATGGCCAAGGACCTGGCGCTCACCTCGTCAGACTACTCGCTCGTCCTGTCCATCTTCTTCGTCGCGTACCTTCTCTTCGAGGTGCCGTCGAACATGATCCTCGCCAAGTCCAAGCCGTCCATCTTCTTGCCCACGTTGATGGTTATCTGGGTAAGCGGTTCAACCAGGTTTGCGCGTTTTGTGACTGACCTCAGGGTGCCATCTCTGTCGGAGTCAAGGGAGTTCACAACATTGGCGGAATGATCGCCTTCCGAATCGCCCTCGGCCTTGTGGAGGCTGGTTTCTTCCCAGGAGTCATGTTGCTTCTCAGCTGCTGGTACAAAGTGAGTCAAGAGCATGGGCGGTGATGGGCGAGGGCAAGGAAAAGGCGATCCTCGAGCTGACCTCAGCCTGCCGAGCTTTCCAAGCGTATCGCCTTCTTTTACACCGCTTCGCTGCTCTCCGGAGCCTTTGGCGGACTTCTTGCTGGAGGTATCATCGAGGGTATGGAGGGTCTCGCCGGCACCCGCGGCTGGAAGTGGTGAGTGGCTCTCGTTGTGGTCGTCGAACGCATCGACTGATCATAGGCTCTTCATGATTGAAGGCATGGCTACCGTCTGCGTCGGAGCCGCCGCGTACTTTATCCTGCCGAGTGAGTCATCGACGAGTCTTTGGCCCGTCGCCTCGCCCCTCCGTGTCTATGTGCTGACCCGCAGACTTCCCCGCCACCACGTCTTGGCTCACCGAGGACGAGCGACGTCTCGCACAGATCCGACTTGCCATCCGGGAGGACCTCGACGAGCACGTCACGCACGGCGAGGCCGTCAAGCGGGCTTTCAGGGACCCCAAGACTTGGGTAGGTTACGCTGGGCAGCGATCTGGATCATTGCTGACACCAAGCTCTTCATGCTGGCCTACAACGTCCTGACCGCCACGGGCACCATCTCCTACTTCTTCCCCACCCTCATGGGAGCCCTCGGCTACAAGGGTCGACACGTTCAGTGTGAGTCTCGGCGGTGCTCACACGGTGGGCGCCCGCTGATAGCAGTCATGACGGTCCCGATCTACTTCATCTCGCTGTTCTTCGCGCTGGCTTTCGGATGGAACGCAGACCGCACAGGCAAGAAGGCGTGGCACCTTCTCGCCGCCTGCGCCTTGGGCACTGTCTCCTTCGTCATCGTCGCCGCTGTCCGCAACAACGCCGCTCGATACGCGTTCATCTGCTTCGGCGGTGCCGGCGTGTGGTCGGCCATCCCTCTGTTCTTGAGTTGGATGGTGACCATGTTCCCCGGTCGTGAGCAGCGAGGAATCAGTATCGCCCTGATCAACGGTCTCGGTGAGTGGACTTGAACAAGGATCAGGAGTCTTTTCTCACCTCCAGGCAACCTTGCTTCCATCTACGGTTCCTTCATCTGGCCGTCCAAGGATGCTCCGAACTACGTCATGGGCTTCGCCATCACCACGGCGTTCATGGGTCTCAGCGGTCTTATTGCATTCACGCTGAACTGGCTGTACGGCGACAAGGGACACGCCGCTACTCGGGCCGAGGAGGAGGAGCGACGTTGAGGCAGGGGACCAGGACCATGGTATCACTCGTAAACCTATTTCGGTAATCGCAAGGCTTGTACAGAGGTGTGAATGTGAAGAAGCTCGATCAATGCATCATCAGATTGCAGCAGAAAGCATCTCCGACCATTTGTCGTGCACACGTCGACCACACGTCAACCGACGCGTCTCAAAACCATCTCGGCCATACGGTCATGGCCTGCCCCCAGCAGGGGCACGGGAACGGGGGAGATGCAGCTTGGCCAACAACAATTCGGTGAGATTACATTCGAGAGGAAACGCTTAACGGGGTCTTTGTCTGGGGCGGCGCTGGGACAGGTCGACTTCACCAGTGTCAGGCCGTGTGGTGCATTCCCGTCTCTCGCAAGCGCCGAATGGAGGCCAGAGTTTGAGGATATGACGGGAGAGCGTTACGAACGCGACAGGATCAACAGGTGGCGCTGAGTCCGGTGTAGGCGTTACGGGTCATCGGAGCGCTTTCGGTGCTGCGGCCTTGGCCGTGTACCAGACGACGCGACGGACAAGATGTTGATAGCTGGCTCGATGCATAGCCGTCCACGAACACCGCTGATTGCGGCCGTGTATTCGGGAAGGCCTGGATGACCCTTCTCCTCTGCCTATCTCTATCAACGGGGCTAGCTGGAGAAACTGACGCCCTGCGCCAGGTGCAGCTTTCCCGAGTAGTTGACGGTCGCCGCCGACCACCTCACGTATTGGTGCCATGCATCTCCACCTGACTCTCGCCCCCAACCGGTCGACTTGTTTCTGCAGGTCAGCGGGGCAGCCCTTTGTCTGTATCTGCGACTCGGTCACGCACCCTCCAAACGCCGCGCCGATCTCTGCTCCTGAGGAGCCGACATTGATCTGGAGTCAGCTCAGGAGATGACGTACCCAGTCCGAAAGACGCACGTTAGTGATACCGCAATCGCTTCCTTCAGGACCAAGCCACTTTCCCATCGCGTCGAGCGAGTTTGTGAACAGCGAAGACGAGAGGCCCTGGGGCACGTCGTTGTTGAGCCTACAAGTCAGCTTGAAGGTGCGACGCCTGCCGTCGTAGCTCACCTGATGGCATCCTCCAGGTTATCGAATTCTGCCACCTGCAGGATTGGCGCGAAAGTCCTGCATGTCAGTCTTATTGGGTCGATACAACATCGTCCAACTCACTCCTCCTTCCAGCTCGGGTCGTCCTTCTTCGGCCTGACAACGATCGGCCAGACATAGTTTCCTCCCTTGCCCTCGCTGAACCCTGCAACATCGCTGATCAAACCCTCACGCTTTGTCAAGACCTGTCCACCTCGGCTCTTGATGCCATCCAACGTCTTCATGTACGCCTCCGCCGCGCCCTTGTTATGCAGCGGACCGATCAGTGTGGCTGGGTCCAGCGGGTCACCCATTTTCAGCTTCGAGCCGTCGTACAGGGGGAGGAGCTTGGCGAGGAATTTGTCCGCGATAGAAGAGTGCAGGTACAACCGACGGGTCGAGGTGCACCTTTGCCCGCTGCGATGTCAGGCCAAATCGGTGAGTGGTCAGAGGGGATTTACGCAGTTCCGACGGCGGCGAAGAGCACCGCCTGCATGGCCAAATCCAAGTCGGCGTCCTTGTCCACGATCACCGCTGGGGATCAGCAAGGGTCCAGATGATAGGAGTGAGACTGACCATTGTTTCCACCAAGCTCGAGCAGTGGCTGAGGGTTAGCGAGGCTCCGGGGCAGCTAGAAGTTGCTCACCTTGCCGAACCTGTCCTGAACAGCTTTGCCCACCTTTCGCCCGACCTTCTCGGAGCCAGTGAAGCTGACTGACTCATTAGCCTGCGCGCGAAGCAGCACGATGGACGAACCGAGCTGTAGGTCCGACGATCCAACAATCTCCTTGCCAACATCCACGCCACCGGTGACCAGCGCGGCGGTGGCGCCCGGCAGGCCATTTCGCTCCAGGACAGGGGTTATAAGCTTGGTCACGGCGATCGCGCAAAGCGGAGTCGAAGGCGCGGGCTTCCAGATGGTTGTGTTTCTTGCGTCAGCGCCGTGGACCGGGAGGAAGCTCACCCAGCGACCAGTGCGATTGACAGGTTCCTGCGGTCAGTGCAGCTCAAATCGGGAGCAGGAGGAAACGCACCATCCCTGAGACCCGATCGGGTTGTGATCAGCTCCGTTGAGACCTGGTTCTGACCGCACTCACGTAGACGGCGACCTGCTATCAGCACAGCTTCATGATGGCAACCCTGTGTGACCTACGGGGAAGTTGAAGGCGGACAAGATCCCAACGCTACCGAGCGGGTTTGGGACTGACATTTAGCACCCCAGAATATGACCACACATTGTGAGTAGGCTCACTCTCGTAGATGACATGCTCGGGCCTCTCAGAAGGCAGCACTCGTCCGGCCATGGATCTTGACAGACCGGTCGCATAGTCACACTTTACTCAGTTCCGCGCTGGCTAGCCCTGCTGACCGCTCACGATATCGACGAACTGTTGTGAGCTCACAAGTTGCGATTACGAGCACGATGGACTGACCTCCTGGACCTCTCCCTTCCCTTCGCTCTTGATCTTGCCCATCTCGAGAGAGACCAAGTCACCCAGCTCGCCCGTCTTTTCCGCCAACGCCTCTCTGATCTGCCTAACCACCTCGCCCCTCTTTGGAGCCGGCATCGCTCGGAGAATCTTCCCAGCTTCCTTGGTAGCTTGAATGGCCTGTTTTGTCTCCTCCACGGACGCCTGCCATCAGCTCAAGCACGCCAGTACACTCCTGTGCCACCCACGTTACGGATCGTCGCCAGCGTCTCCCCGGTGGCTGGGCATTTCGAAGCGACCTCTTCACCAGAACCCTTCCACGAGCCGTCGTACACTCCAGGAAGCGGCTTGCCGTCTGTCGGGATGCCGACTGCCGAGAGGACGCGCGACGCGCGGGAGGAGAGGTAGCGACGAGTGATCGCGGTCCGGGCGACAGAGAGTGAGCGGACTTGCAGCATGACTGACGCTGAGGCGGTGATTCAGAAGGGAAGGGGGTCCTACGCGGTCTTTGAAGATGATATCGAGGAGAGAGCTCAGCGATTGCGAAGTCCAGGAGAGCGTTATGTTTCCGTCAAAGGAGCGAAATGCCCATTTGATGCATCTATACTCGTGGACATGTGCTCGTTCAACCGCCAGGGCGTGTAGTTGTCGGCTACTGGGCGCTTAGCTTAACCGGCCGGACCTTATCCGCCATCCGCCCTCCTTGCTTCGTCCTTACCTGACGGTATCAATGCAGACGACTATGGAGTCCTCGCATGCAGGGCGTTGATAGCCAGACCGTTTTAGACGTTGGATATGGCAACCCGTTGACAGAACGTGAGGTGCTCAATGTCCACGGGGTATAGGACGCCTTACATCCAGTATGACGCAATTAGTGATCACCTCACTTGAAAGGAGCGATCTCTGTGACTCGCGGGCAGGCAGATTGCAGCGGTTCACTTATAATCGCTGAGCACTCGCGCTCTCCTCAACCCGCCAAATCTGCTCTAGCTACCACACACCGACGCCATGCGGTCCCGCTCGCGCGACGAAATCGCGCGA
>CAUG01000103.1:38286-62568 GCA_000442785.1 Papiliotrema flavescens NRRL Y-50378
GCCATCCTCGGCGCTTCGGGCGTCAAAGCTCAACAGCCGTTCGTTCCATCGCATGCCCTGCCCGGCCCGAGTCCGCTGCTCCATCCCATCTCCATCCTCATCCTCGTCCTCGCGGCCCTCGGCCTCGCCTCGACCTTTGCGAACATGCCATTTGAGCTCCTTGCAGCCCGGCCGTCAAAGACGACGGCGTTCAAGGCGACTCCCGCGAACCCAAAGATCCCAGATCCCACGCCCAGCGTCAAGCCTCGTACCTGGATGGGGTTTTTACTGATTGCGTGTCTTGCCGTCGTGTTGCTGAAAGGGCCACTGGGGCTGTCATCTGGAAGCCGACTACCAGCCGTGAGATTGTCTGGCTACGCGGCTCAAGGTAAGCAGGTCATTGCACTCAAGTCGGACCGCTCTGATCAGGCAGAAACAGCCCGAAATGGCTCACCCCAGCTTCCCGCTCCCTCTTCACTGACCCTCGAATCAGCCTTCTATCCCCTTCTGATGGGTGCAGGAGCTCTGCTCATCATCTTCGAGTACTGCACCTGACGCCGCCCAATCTTATCGTAAATGCATGCAGGTCGTCAATGTATTCCAGTATGATCTCCCTTGGTCCGCCCGTCCAACCCCTACTCTACATCATCAGACGCATGCTCTGCTCTGGCGAGCAAGCCCTCGCTCTCCTTCGTCTCGACACTGTCAGGCGTCCCGGGGACATCACCGTCCGCTCTCCTGTCCTTGGGCCGGTACAAGCTCCCCGCAAAGCTCCCCACGCGTCGAGGCGCCCCAATGATGTTGGACGAAAACGACCGGCCGACATTCGACAGTATGCGAGACGCCTTGGGCCGCTCTTCGCCTTCCACCGGGCTCGTTGGGAAACGCCTAGGGAGCGAGACCGTCTTCAAATCGACGTCCGCCCATTTTGTCGAACCCTCTTCGCCAGTGTCCATCCCCTCGGACTCGTGAATCACGCGCTTGATACCAGTGATGTCCGATTCAATGTCCAGGATCCTCTTGTCCAACTTGACGTAGCCTTCCCACTCTCGTCGCGACTGGACGTATTCTTCCGCGTCACGCAAGACCTCTTTGCCCTGCACGGCGCCGCTTCGGCCCACACCAAGCAGCGCTTCGAAGCCGCGATACACCCGCTCCTCATCCGCAAGAGCAATCTCGACGTCGACTCGCGCATCCTCTATCACCTCGTGCACCGAGTCGAGCAATGTCTCGAGAGTGTGATCGGCGCGGCGGGAGAGGTTGAGCAGAGGTTTGCGCTGCGCAGTCTTCGGCGTGGACGGAGTCTCGCGTAGGACGTCAAGCGAGTGCGACAGGTCGTGCAGCCGTTTCTGTAGTGGCTCATAGCGGGACGTGAGGGGCGCGAACAGCTCGCCGAGTTGCGGGAGCAATGGCGGCGTCTCGGACAGAGGCGAAGGTGTCGGCAGCGGCAGTGGGGGCGGCGCTAGTGTGTCAGGCTTGTCCAATTCATCAACATCGTCGATGTCGGCATCGCTGATTTTGGCCTCGGTGTGCTGGCTTTCGGTTGATTCGATGTCGACCTTGAGCTCGCCGTCCGTCTCCGGCTTCTCATCATCCAGATCGAACATCGCGTGCGCATCGTCGCCTTCGTTGAACGTTGCCGAAGCCGGTACGCCCTCGACCGCCTCTTTCGCCAACCACTCGACCCGCTGTTTCTCCAGCTCGGTCCGCCGCTCAGTCTCTATCTGTAGATCTTCCACCAGGGTGTTGACCAGCTCCTCCGCAAGCAGCACCCGCGCCAAACTCTCTTCCCGCTCGTCTCCGCCTATAGCCGGCTCACTCGGCTTCTTGCGCAGCATCCGCTTCCAGGCTTTTGGCTGTTCCAGGCTAGGTTGCTCCTTCTCGACCGCGTCCACGCCTTCGTCGAGCAACGCCTCCAAGATGTCCGGCTCGATGACTGCGCCCTCTGCGCCCGCCCTCCCCCGCCGCACCTTGTCCAGCCAAGCCTCGACTTTTCGTTCCCTCTTCTCCTCGATTGCCAGCATCTTGAGCCGAAGCGCCACCTCCCTTCTTCGCCCAGCCGTCTCACGCAAAGTCCCCTCGCTCATCTCGTCTAGCGCGCTCCGAAGTTTCTCGGCCCGGCTACTCTCCGCACGCAATTGCGACCGCAATGTCGAGATCTCGCTCCGCAAGGATGCCTGGGTAGCCGTGGACCGGGCTCGCAGGTTGTCCAGGTGCATATGCACCGTCGCGTGCGTCTTTTGCGTAAATGTCATGTATCGCTCGACGACTTTCGCGGCACTTCCGTCGTCTCGCATGGCCGTCTCGCGTTCGTTCTGCGCCGCGACTCGAGCGGTCGTTTCCACCGCGAGCTGTTCCTGTAAAGCCCTGAGCGAACGCTCCAGCTCCTCGATCTTTGCGTGCGCCGAGTGCAAAGCCTTCTCCTTTGCCGTTAGGGTTGATGTGAAGTCGTGAAAGAGCCTGTGCACGCCCTTTTGCCCGACTAACAGGTTCGAGATCGAGTCGGCCGTGCTCAGCGTCGTGGAGGCGGGGCTCGGTTCGGGCACGTCGGAATCGGACAAGTCTGGCGTTTCGAGTAGGTTCGCCACGGAGCTGGATGGGGTTACGGGCGGGACGGCGGATGGGTCGAGGGAGTGGACAAGGGTGGAGTATTCTTGCAAAGCGAGGTCACTGGCGTCAGCTCTTCTCGTCGCCCCGGTCGACACATGAGGGGCTGCGAGATAGGTCCGACCACTCACCACAGCTTCTTCTGCTCCTCGGCCTTTCGCCTTTCGCTCTTTTCCCATTGTATCTCCTCTTCCCGGTCCTCCTCTATCCGGCGAAGCTCGTTCAGCGCCGCCCTATCGCTCTCGCGCTCCTTGCCGAGCCTGGCGATCTCCTGCTTTGCGCTCGCCAGCTCGAGAGTCGCCGAGGACAGCTGTCCCTCGGTAAGATCCAGCTTGGCGGACAAGCGGCGGTGAGCGAGCGAAAGCTCAGTCAAGGCCGTAGACTGATGCTGTATCTGCGGCGGAGCGGGATGCGACCTGTGAGTCAGGTACCGAACCGCAAGGGGCGAGCTCGGCTCACCTGAGACTCTCGACTTCTGCTCGTAATGTCGCTTCGATCCCCTCCAAAGCCACATTCTTCTCCTTCAAGAGGCTCAGCTCTAGCCTCGAGCCTTGCAGCTGGATGCTGGACTGGTGTGCGGCCTTTTGATACTGGTGCAGCTGTTGACGGAGGGAGGCTAGTTCCGACATGAGTGGGTGCGTGGGCGAGAGCGAGGTCCGCGGCGGCGCCGGCGAGGATGGGGACTGCCTCGGCGACATCATGGCGGCGCCTCTCGATCTTCTCTCTGACAATGGATGATTGTTCAGGCGCGAGTGTCGGTCGTGAGAGCCTGGTCTGGGTTGATATCAGTCCATGCGAAGCATAAGTCGTCAATAATGGACTGTGCCCGCAGACAGACGCGCCGTGGGGACAAGGCGGCCGTGCCTGAGCAGTCGCGTGGTGACACGTCATCATTTGGGCTATCCTCGTGGCGCCATCTGCGCAAGTGCAGCAGCTATGCGCAGGGGAATATCCAACACGGTCCTTTTGTTAGATCGCCTGGACGGCCATTGAGAAGCCAGAGCTCCGTGCGAAAGTCTCGGTCAATTCGAGCCCTCGGACGCCGCATCGAGCATACGTGGCAGTCCGATCGATCGGCGGTACCTCGTTCGGGCGCAGTGAAATAACCCATTCAATCCTTTGGCGACCCGTCAAGCGACCCGTGTAGGTAAGGAGGCGTCGGGAAGATTGCGAGAATCGCAGTAGTCAGCCAGCCTAGCGCTGGCTTGTCGAAGACGTGCGGCGGAACGTCTCGGCTTTGTCTATCCTTTCAACCCGGCAGTCGCAAGTGTCGTTCTTCTCCTTTGAGTGCGATTTCAATCAATGACGCGGGAAGCACTGCCGTGGAGGCAAGACACTCGGACCCCTCCGACAGACTGCTATGAGGAGGCCCGGTCAGGACTGAGGGGCCACAGCACGCGAACATATCCTCTCCACTTTGTTTCTGCCCTGCCTGAACGAGGTTCAACACGACGCGATGCCACATGCCACCAATGAAGACGAAAACGGACCACCCGCCTCTTCTGCGACTCGCGAACGGGGTGGTCCAAATGATGATGCGATGTGGGCTGCGATCAGCACTGTAATGCACAGCCACCCACCAGCACAGGCTCCCCGACCTGCGATGATGTCAGGTGCCACTGGCACCGAATCAAATGGCAGCGAGCGAAGGACAGAGAGCGAAAATGGGATAGTGAGCGACGAACTCCTACAGGAGGCGGCCAATGGTCCGTTTCGATCCGTACTGGCGGGACTTCCTTCGAGGTACGTCGTCTCGTCTGGCAGAAGTGAGCCCGGACTAGCACTAATAGATGGAGCAGCTGGATGATTCCCACGAACGGAAGGAGTGGGTCCGGTGGGCGACCTGTCCCTACCAGTCAGGTGCCGTCCGCATCGACTGAGCGAGAATCAGGTACAAATGGGACCCCTAATGTTGGGGATTCAGACGATGTCAACGGCGCAGCCGGCACTGGGGAATGTGAAGGGACTGGCTCAGAGAGGACAGAGCAATGAGCTTTGTGTCTCACGCGGGGTTGCCTGTTGACGAGGGCGTATGCATCCGTTGAAGGGGCTGAGTACGGGTGTCGACGGAAACGTTTTTGTGCGAACAAGGTCGTGTGACTAGCCGGGGCAGTCAAGGTGAATAGGTCTGGTCATTCTCGTCTGCTATACACTCTCAACTTTCAGTGTATGGGATGTCTGTGCTTCTCCAGTCTCTGTGTCAGCGCCATTCTTGTTGTTGTGCAGCCGTCCACCACATGACTTGCTCTCGCTCAGACCGCTCCCGCTGTCACTCGCACAACCACTCTGCCCGCCACTGCTGTCCACCCGCCTGCTTCTGATCCACGTCATCAGCTTGTCGATCTTGATCTCCAGCTGACTGATCCGCGTCGACACAACGTCAAGCCTCTTGTGCGTCGCATTCTCCACGCGGCTGCAGTCTGAGTCGAAGCGACACCCTTCGCATTTCCTGTCCTTCTCGCCGCGGCAGCCGATACGCTTGGATATGCAGCTGGTGCATCGAGTGACTGGGGGACCGTATGGCATGGTTGATGCGTGGGCCGATTGCTCAGAACTTGCCCCTACGGGTCAGTACGTGCGAGAGATCGGTGTCGACACACGAGGTAAACGGGGGCGCGACGATATGCGAGGGGTCGCATCACTGCCAGTCTCATGGCTTCTCGCTTGGCTAACTGAAAGGCTAAGCGAAAGGAGAGGATCTGTGGAGCGCCAGTGAGGTCTGCCACTTTAGCCGCCCAGCGCTGTGCGATACTCACATAAGAGTATCACTGCGCTCGGTGGAGCGAGCCTGTGGAGCGGGGCCGAGAGGCGGGGCTGAGCAGCTGTTGACCGATGGTGCCCCGTGTATCGAGCTGCACCTCGTTCGTTTCCGTCTTATCTACCGGGTTGTTACTCATGCTGTATCGCGATCTCATACTGGAGGCCCTCATGGCAGTATGCATCGCATGCATGCCGAGACGTGTCGGTGCCGGGCGGAAACCGGTGACTTTTCGGGATGTAGACCGGGCCGACTTTGTGCCGGTCCGACCGAGAGCGAGGCCCGTCTTCCTGCTATTGCCGAGCTTGCCGTTGCTGTCTGTCACTTGCCCTCGCAGCATCCGCCCTGCTCGTCGTGCTAGTACCGATGCATGCTTTACAGAGTGCTCTTGATCCCTACTTCCGTCCCACCACCACCATGTCCCTCTCCAACAACCTCACGCTGTCGATCCTGTCCAAAGCCGAAAAGGAAGGCTACGGCATCCTCGCGCAGGCGTGCTACGACGCCAGCTCGGCCATTGGGCTTGTGCGCGCCGCCGAGCGCACCAAGTCTCCCGCCATCCTGCAGCTCTTTCCCATCTCGCTCGAGTATGGCGGACTGCCGTACCTCCGTTTCTGCGTGGACCTCGCGCACGCCGCGAGCGTGCCCATCGCGGTGCACCTCGACCATGCCACCACGGCCGAGGCGCTCGAGCTGGCGATAGGGTTCGCCGAGAAACACGGCGTAAAGTTTGACAGCATCATGGTGGATGCGTCGCATGCGGACACGGAGGAGGAGAACATTGCGATTGCCAAGCCGTTTATCGATCGGTGCAAGAAGCAGGGCATCTCGACCGAGGTGGAGCTGGGCCGGCTCGAGGGCGGCGAGGCGGGCGTGCGGGAGATCACGGGCGAGATGCTCACTGATCCGAGCAAGGCCGAGGTGTTTATGCGGGAGTGAGCGGTAGAGTTAGGGTGTCTGGTGGATGACTGACGGGCAGGACGGGCGCGGACATCCTCGCGCCGTGTGTGGGCAACCGACACGGGAGCTACAAGTCGTTTGGCGGGCCGGCTTGGCGCTTTGACCTGTAAGTGGTGTTTCCGGTGCCGTCGACCCACGCGCCCCACACCGGCGAGACCAAGCTGTGACCATGAGCAGCCACGGCGCGGAGCTGACTTGCAGCCTCGAGACGCTCGGATCGCAGTTCAAGGGCCGGGTCCCCATCTGGTGAGTTATGGGTGCCCGTCTTGTGCCCGACTGTCCACAACCATCCCCAACACCTCCTCACCCTGGCATCTCCCACGCATCCACCGAGCGGGTGTGAGCGAGCTCACCCCAGCGCGCACGGGACGGACGAGCTTCCCGAAGAGTACTGGCCCAAGATGATCGGACTGGGCGTGACAAAGGTGCGCCCATCACTGCAACTTGCCAAGCCCAACTCACCACAGATCAACGTCAACTCGTGGTGCCGCGACCCGTACGCCGCTGCGCTCGCCAAGGGACTCGCGTCCAAGCCCTTCCCGGAGGCGCAAGAAGAAGCCACAGAGGTCATGGCGAGGGAGTGTGAGAAGTGGATCAAGCTCTTCGGCTCGGCCGGCAAGGCTTAAGCGCCCGGCGGAGGCCACGGCCTATATCCAGTGACCCAGTCCTCCCAGTGCGAGCCAGTTTATCGATGCATGCTATACAAGTATGTGTATCGTATCATATGTCAACAACAGCACGCACTATGAGACGCGATTATGCTAGTGATGCCTGTATGTGATGTGTGGATCCAACGCCAAAATTCCAAACCGCCGGGGAACGAGTTTCATCCCTGCGCATCCGTCCGCGTGTTCGCGCGGGACATGCTCGACTCCTGCACCGGCGTCAACGACCCGCCCTTCATCGCGATAGGACTGCGCGACCGCTGCTCGCTGCTGTTCCGTCCCAGGGCGAACTGCAGACTCGATGGACTCGGCGGGGGGTTGCTGCCTGTCCTCGACCGGATCGTCCCCGGCGGGGTCGACGTCCGGCGTAATGGCTGACCCGAGATTGGGTCCACGGGCATGTCCGGCCGTGACGTGTACTGCGACATGTTTGACATGGACCCTCTGCGCAAACTCGCCAGGAATTCGTCCGGCACTCCGGTGGATCCTCGTCGGGACATGCGCCGTGATCGCGTCTCTTCCAGCGCGGCTTCCTCCTCGGCGGTAAAGTCCTTGGGCAGCATGACAGCGCGGTCGATGGCAACGGGCAGACCTCGATGCCGGCCGCGGAGCATCACAGCGATGAGGACGAGCTTGGACAGCTTGCGGAACCCGCCGGATAGTCTGATTGTGAGCTCCTTGCGACGTCATGCGGCTCGAGCTTACGAATAGTTGTCGTAGGGAAGACCCAGACTGAGCCCGACGGTACCGTACCCGCTAACCAGCTCGAAGATGATGTTGAAGACGTTGAACCACGATGCACTCGCGTCGTCTTCGAGCTCGGTCCTCTGTTTGTGAGCGCAGTGCGCTCGTACGTTGCCGCCAACTCGCCTCGATGATGCAGATGAGCCACAGAGCGAAGCCAAGCCACCAGATGTCGAAAGCGAGCTGTCGGCGCGCGCTGCCGTCAGTGGGCGCTTTGGTCCGGCCGAACGACTCACTGCCATCCAAGGTATTTAGCCACAGCTTGAGCGCCCTTTTCATCTGTCGTCTCATAGTCTGAATCATCCTCGTCGTTGAAGAGGCCCAGAGACCGCTCTTCATAGACGTTGGTGGCCCGCACGGAAAGAGCGACGGGGTAGACCGAGATGTACTGGGACGTGAGCGGGTTGTGCAGAATCAAAGGATTTTTGACCAACCATCATGATAGTGTAGAGCACCCTGGAGTCAGCGAGCATCCAGCCCGGAGGTTTCGATACTCACTTGACAGCCGGAGCGAGAGCCGCAACGGGCACGATCGCAAATCCAGCCGCACGGACCGCTGCAGACTGCAGGAATCCAGCTGCTATCCGCGTACCGACAGGCAATGACTGGATCTCGGGCGTGCCAATGTCGAGCACGAGGAAGCAGACCCAATCGGTGAGACTGGCGTCAGGAGGGCATCGCGGGTTGTCAGTAAAGACTCACGTGAGCGAGATCATGACCAGCGCCAGGACCCAAGTTTGCGTTGCGGGAAATAGGTAGATGAAGCACCTGACGTCAGGTTCAGGGATGGTAGTAATGCGCCGAGGCGTACCGTCGCGGGTGGTCCAGCAAGAATTTGAGCGTTTCTCGTGTCCGAGACTCTTTCGGAGAGATCTTGTAGATAGTCCAGCTGGACGTCAGCGGTGACTTGGAAAGCTGTCCTTTTCAACTCACACAGTCATGCGCAGCCTGGTCCAGTGTCAGTCGGGCGACGGGACAGTCCACACAATACTCACAAAATCGGCTACCATCAGCTGATCCCCGTGAAAGACAAGGCTCACTCACGAAAGCAGTATTTCCAGCAAAGATCAGGAACATCATGACTAACGATCAGCACCATGCTGAGATTCGCTGTGCAGACCTACTAAAGATCATCAAGTACGCCCGCTGGAACGGAATCATACTCATGTCGACCAGACTCATGCCCGTGTTCGAGAACGCCGACACCACCTGGAAAAGCGCAAACCAGGGTATTTTCACCACACGCGGCTGTCCTTCGAAGACATAGTCGTATCGCCCTTGAGCCCCGATGTACGGCGCGATGATAATAAAGCTCGCAATGAGGAGGAAGCAGACGTACTGCGAGTCAGCGGTGGTGCGGAAGACCACTGCGCAGACTCACGCCGATGACAATGTACAGCAGCACCCGCAATGCTCGGTACTCGACACCGCCCAGCTCGTCCATTTGCTCCTCTGTCAGACCGGTGAATCGACTGTTTCTCCCCACCGTCGCAGCGAACGAAATGTATGGGACCTCCTTGTCCACATCTCCGGCGCTCGTCATCGTGTCCCTTCCGCTAAACGTCGCGGTGCGGGGCATGGTGAGGGTTTTGGTTAGCGTGCGCGAGGCATTTGGCGCAAACTTGTTGACCAGCGATTTGATAATCTCGAACGGGGTGGGGAAACCACCAAACCCGGAATTCTTCGTGTCGGGTTTGCGTGACACCGACGGGCGCAGCGAATAGGTTCGGGGGAAAGATGACGCTGTGGTGGAGTAAGGGAAGCCCGCGCCGGGGCCAACCGCTTGACTCCGGTGCGTCGCTGTGCGTGGGAACATTCCGCCATCACGGCCCGTCGCCATTCCACGATCGTGGTCCATGCCGTCGTCGCCGTCGTTGAACGCGATCGTCCTTGACCGCGGGAATGCGTCCTCGTCCCCTAGCTGTCTGCCTGCGTACGGGACATGGGTCGGAACATGGGTTGGGGACCGTCTAACGTCAGCCAGTCGCCCAGGCGTCGCGACTCACTCCATCTCGCCCGAATCCATTCGCGGCGGACTCTCCATGACGATCGCCGGTAAAGACCTCAACGAATCCCTCCTCTCCGCGTTCATGTCCTCCAGGCCCAGACCCGTCGGCTGCGGCGCGATACTTTTACGCGGCGTCGGCGTCGGCGAGTCCTCCGAGTCTGACGTTTCCAGCGCCGAGTCGTCGTGCCGTCCAGGTGTGTGCGTGGGGGAGGGTCGCTCCGCATCGTACCACCCCATCGGGTTCATCAACCCCACTCCGCCACCCTCCACCCGCTTGATCATCGACACCGAGATGTTTTGCTTCTTCTTCGGCGCCTTGTGCTTGCCCACCGACGGCGGAGGCTTGAGGCTCACTGCGCGCTGGACGGGCGGCTGCGCGATTGGCTTCGTCTCGATGGTCGAGGGAGTGGGTACTTGGTCGTCGGATGATCTTCCGTGCGAGTCGGGTGAAGGCGACGGCTGAGTTTAGCCGCTACCGAGGGGTTTGAGAATCACGAGCTTTGCTCACCTTTTCCGGCTCGGGCTTTGTGTTCATGCTGAACTTTTTGCGGATGGCAGTCAACGGCGGCCCACTTGGCGTGACGCGCGAGATGGTCTTGGCGAGGCTGAACGATGAACGTCGCTTCTGCTGCTCCTGGATAACATGCTTGAACTTTTGCTGGAAAAAGTGTCTGCGCCGTCAGCGACACGTGAGCCGAGACGTTTGAGTCGGGAGTGCTCACCGCCTGACAACGATCATGATGATCGAGACGACGGTCTATGATCAGTCGCACGTTTCATCTGCGCCGGGGCAAGCTCACCGGACTGCCAATGATCATCTGCACAAACAACATGGCCTGCTGCGTCGCGCTCATCGTCGACAGGTTGACCGTCGCGAGCCCCGTGACCGTCATGGCCGACATGCAGTTGAACAGGCAGTCGATGTACTCGATCTTGTACTCGGTGTTGATGCCGTACATGATCCCAGACATGATCAATGGGACCTGGGGGTTACGTTCGCCGCTTTGGTCTGGCGGCGTGACTTACCAGCGCAAACGTCAGCAGGTGGACTCGGTAGAAGTTGAGCGAGTTGAGGAAGAGCGCGCGGGCCTTGACGGCCGTGCTCGGCAGCTTGAGGTGGGCGGGCAAGGAGGGCATCGTGGTTGGATTATTTGGCGGCGATGCCCTCGGCTTTGGGGCGCTGATAGACAGCTATCGATGGGAAAGTGCGGAGTATCGATGTCTATAGCAAGCTGGGCATGGTGAAGGGAGTCGCGAGGGAGTGAGCAGATGCAAGCCGGGGTCTGGCTAGATGCACAAAGGGGTGAGACTGATGAAAGAGGTGCTGGTGGTAGATGCCAAAATGACGAAAAGGATACTGGTGCCGGGAGCGGCGGACGCGCTGGCTGACTGCTGTAAATAGCAACCAACGTCTGCTTCCGCAAATCAGATCAAATCAGCTGAGACGCAGATCATTCCCGTGGCTTATGGATCATCCAAATCTCAGGGTACACATCCATTACAAAACGGTAATCCGTGATTCCAGCTGGGCGATCAACGCATGCATGCTCAATCCTCAGCGGCGATGCATGCCGCGCGCGTTACTCCTGCCTGACAAACACATCCTTGACACGCTCCAGAGCCCGCGCATACGCCTCCTTGTACCCACTCAAATCCTCCTCCTTGACCTTGACCTTTTTGAGCGACTTTTCTCTGCCCGCGCTCCGCATCATGCCCTTGAAGTGCAGCGCCTCCTGCTTCTCCACTAGCGTCCATGCCGTCCCCTCGCGGCCAGCTCGGGCCGTACGTCCCACGCGATGCACGTACTTGCGAAGGTCCACAGGTGTGTCGTATGAGATCACGTTTGACACCGAGGGCAGGTCGAGACCTCGCGCAATGACGTCGGAGCACACGAGTCTTTGCTCAGCTACCGCATTTGATTCGGGATCAACTACCAGGCGGACTCACAGGTGCACCTTGCCCGCGACAAAGTCGGCCAGAACAGCCTTGCGCTCTCCAGGCTTCATCTCCGCCGTGTAACCCCTGACGACCACCCGCTTCTTCGCAGCATACGCCTCTTCGAAAAAGTTGAGCAGCGCCACGAGTCGTCCCACGCTCTCGACCGACTTGGTGAAGACTAATCCGTTTGACACGCCTAGGAAGTGGCACAGGTGCACCAGATTGAGCGGTTTCAGCGCGGGCGGGACGACCAGGTACTTTTCGCTGAGCGTTGATGGGAGGGCAAATGACTCGCTGAGCGACAACGTCGGGTCAGAGCCGTCTTGCACGATAAAGTATTGCGGATTGCGGAGCTGCAGCGAGGCGATCGCAGCGGGGTCGCGGGTGAGCGTCGCCGAGAAGAGCAGCTTTTGGCACTGGCATTAGCGCGGCCGTGGACGCAGCCTTGGCTTACGAAGGACTCTGGCGGGCGGAAGAATTCGTTGTCAGTGTCAATCAGGCCATAAGCCGCTTGCCACTCCCCAGCGACCAGGTCCCACGGTTGATGGACGAACCCCTCGGGCAGAGGGATGCGCTGGGTGGGAGGGCGAGTGTGGGAAAGGACTTGTTGCAGCCAGTTGTGGAAAGACTGGTTCAGCAGGCGGTCCGCCTCGTCGATGATCTGGCGGTTAAACTGGAACTGGACTGAGCAGTACCCACCAAGAAGCGCAGATGCTGCAAGGAGAAGTTTTGCGTCTTTGACAGATGGTCGATTAGCCTGCCCGGAGTTGCGATGAGGATGTCGACTTTGCTGGATCCGCCGAGCAGTCTGCCTGTCAGCGAAACCCAACTACGGGCCGATGTCCGCTCACAGTTCGTCCCGCTCGGCGATGAGTTGGTTCTGCTCCTGCGCAAAGCTATGTTGCCCCGTTGCAGTGCCGATCTGTCGTCAGCCCGGGTCCCGACAAGGGCGGTCTCACGCACAACCAGTCCAGTGCCCTTGGCCAAACTCTCCAACGTCTCTCGCACTTGTACCACGAGATCCCGCGTCGGTAGCACAATCAACGCCCTGAGCCTGACGATCTTGCGCCCCTCAAGTGCTTTGACCACCGGGATGCTGTATGCCAGAGTCTTTCCAGATCCGGTTGGCGCCGAGATCAGGTAGTCGTCAAGCGGCCTGAACGGGTTCGGCACCAATGGGAGAGCCAGCAGATGCGGCAGTATAGCAGCTTGCACTGCCATCAGCGCCGCCCGCGGCGGTCTGACTCACCCGCAAAGAATTCTGTCACTCCTGCTTCCTTTAATCTAGCCGCCATCCGCTCTCCGACACCCTTCTGCGTCTGCCCGCCGACGATCGACTCGACGTCGTCTATTGGTATCCGCAGGTTCTGGTCCACGAGCTGCGCGTGTTCCAAACCCGCCGGTAGACCCTGGCGGGAGAGCAATTTTGGATCCGGGGCTGGCGCTGACGTCGGCAGCGGAAAGGCCTCGAGCAGAGGGGGCGAGTCTAGCCGCTCGGTCGTAGGCTCGTGGGGTGTAGGGACCTCGTCGCCGTCGCCGTTCGCTACGTCGGCCGGCGACTCCATGTCCACGTCTTCCGCATCGGCCTCGTCGGCGGCAGGACCGTCCTCCTTCGTCGCTTCCTCTCTCGCCTTGCCTTTCTCTTTGGCCCGGAGCTCGGCCTCTCTCAGGCGTCTCTTCTCCTCCTTCCGCTTCCGCTTCTCCTCGTGATCCCTCAGCGCCCTCTTCTCCTTCTTCTGTAATTTCCGTTGCGCGCGCTCAGCCTCCTCATCCAGGTCCTGATCCTCCCCATTCGCCATGTCGCCTGACGAGATCTTTGTTGCTGTTGCCTCGGGCAGCTTCGACGGCCCAGCCACAGCATTGCCGGTGCCATCGCCATCGCTGTCCTCGTCACTGCTGCCATCTTGACTCCCCGGCGTCCAGGTCTTGTTTTTCGGCGCGGCGGCCTTTTTCGCCTTGGCGAGGATTTTGTGCCGCTTTGCCTTCTTCGCGAGGTACTTTTTCTTCTTCTCCGACTTGGGCTGGCGGTCAGCGTGTCTATCCTGCGGCTCCTGCGCACCCACCCTGTTCTCCTTGGGCTTTTTAGTAGCCGGAGCGCCTGGCTGGCCGGATGCTCGAGCAGCAGCTTGCTCCTGCAGGAACTCGACGTGCTTCCGCTTCAAATCCATCGTGTCCATCGTGATTTGCGTGCGCGATCGTGCTGCGCGGTCTGGTGGTCTAGTGAACGCTACACGCTGGACACCTGGTCCAAAGTGATGGACCGGTGGACCGCTGAAATCAGAAATAACGGGGATCACCGTGGGAGAATGGCGCTTGACCGTGCCTGGATTGTTTACGCCGGAGCTGCGAGCTCGACCATGCACTGGGCCAGTGGAGATGATGAGTTCTGCTTCGGCGAGGAATCCAGACAAGATGCCGTGGCTGATGAAGGCCGAGCCTGACTCGCGGGTTGTAAAGGGTAAGGACGTCAAGGTGAGTCCTGTGCGCTCGCCTAGACTGCGGCTCACGCCAGTTTTCGGTCGACGATTTCGAGGCGATCGGGTGAGCTGCTTTGGATCGGGGATGGGAGGTACTGACGCATAGCACGTCGCCGTGGGATGGTGAGCTGTTTACGCCCCGTCTTGATCATCTGAACGTCAGGCGTACGCAGTCACGAGGCCAAGAAGATCATGAAGGAGAAGATGAAACTCGGCGACGAGGTGGATCTCAATACGTCTACGTCGCGGACGCCGACTCACGGCAGGTGCTCTTCTACCATAGCAATTGCAAGTCGCCGGGCGTATTCGCTCTGGCCGAGGTCGCGAGAGAAGGCTATCCAGATTGTGAGCCGCCGCTCGAGCTCTTGATCCGGTGATTGACCGGCAGACACGGCATGGGACGCGTGAGCGACCTTTGCCCTCGTCGCGCCCAGACTGATCAGAGATCGCACCCGTACTTTGACGTCAAGTCGAGCAAAGACGAGCCGACATGGTACATGGCAAGTATCGCTGCAAAGATCACCATTGCATTGCCCGTGCTCATTTCAGGTCGACGTCAAGTTCAAGCGCCGCCTGCAGCACCCACCAACTTTAGTCCTGATCAAGCACCTCGTCTCGCTCTCGTCCCTGCCCGAGCAGATCTCATATATAGGAGCAGGGGGGTTCAGAGCACTCAAAGAGATGGCTCTGGTGAACCGGGGACGACTCAGTGGGCGACCACGGGCCTGAGTCGGTCTTTCGCGCCGCTGACGGGCAGGTGTCCAGCCTGTCACGCCCGAGGCGTACGAGGCGGTTGTGCTGCTGGGTACGAAAGGCGGATGGGAGGACGTGCTACCTCCCGGCAAGAAGACAAAGGCGGCCACGGCGGTGAAGAGTGAGGCGACAGGGGCGACAAAAGGTGACGCGACCGGCGCAGGGAAGCAGCAGTCGACCGGAACGAAGAGGAAAACCAAGGCGGTGAAGACAGCCGCGGACGACTCTTCTGAACTGTCCGAGCCCGAGGAAGAGGTGAAAGCGGAGAACAAAGAGGTAGATGAGCGTTTCAAGCCGGCCGGAGCTCGTCGCAGCAAGCGCACAAGACGGTGACCGGGACCAACCAATCCTGCAACCTCTGGGTCATCACATGCATGATCCGTACCGACATCAAACGTTTCCATCCCTCCCCGCCTGTATCCACATCCGCCTTCCGCTCGTCAAGGCCTTTCAGTAGCGGTCGTGTTTCGTCGTCCGATTCTTGATCATCTTGAGGGTATAAGTGTGCAAGCTGTGTACGACTTGAACATCTAAGCCGAACCGGAAACGAGCGGAGCTCGCTCCTCGTCGTGGAGCACGTCTCCACCGCTTCGGACGGTTGTGCTGGCGTAAGCTACCGCCTCAATCTCGCAGAGCTAAACCCACTAGAGCGACTTGAGGATGGCAAAGAGGGAGAGGATGAAGAAGACAAAGGCGGACCAGTGGATGAACTTGGAGCTCGTCTGGTGGATGACTGGGGTTAGCGCGAATGAATGTAGCAGTGACCTCGCTTACAGATGGCGAACAAGGCCCAGGTGATGGCGGCGGCGCCAGCGGCGTCACCCTCCCTGCTAGCAAAGGCGTACGCGGCGGCGGTGGTCTCGAGGAACACAAACGCGAGGAAGACGAAGATCTTGGTCCAGATGCCGGCCTTGTGGGTGTGCGCGTTCACGCCAAAAGCCTCGAACAGGGAGAGCACGACAAGGACGATCGTCCCTGGCATCAGCCTTGCCCATGACGCACGTGTGCGCCCAACTCACAGCCGTGGTAGAGCGAGAAGGGGAGGTGGACGAATGCCTCCTCGCCCCAGCCCTCCTTGCTGCTGTGGTTCTTCTTCACGACGTAGTAGATTTGCGAGACGGTCGCGGAGACGAGTAGGCTGAGGACAAAGGCGAGGATGTACCAGTGTCGGGACCAGAAGAAGATGTAGACCGAGTTGAAGACGCCGAGGAGGGCAAAGCGCCAGTGGATCGAGTCGACGACGATCTCCTTGCCACGGGCGGTGAACTGGAAGATCATCGTGCCGAGGAGGAGCAGGTGGATCAGGGACCACACGTAGAAGGCCTGAGTGTTAGGTTTGGGCACGGTATCGTAGGGGGCAACGTACATAGTACGACGGCGTGATGTACGTCGTCTGGCGTTAGCGCTGCCCTAGCGGAGATGTACGACCCACCTTGGAGCTGCCGTACATGTCATCGGGGCCGGCGACCGAGTAGACATTGCTACCGAGCGAGACGGCGTAGATGATGATGTTCACAACCTGGCGTCAGTGCTGTGCGCTGTAACCTCGTCAAACATCCTTTGGACCGGCCCGACCAGTGGCGGTGGGCTGGGTCGTGGGGTAGCAGAGGATCAGGCCATGGCGGGACTGACCTTGATGAGAAGTCCGTCGGTGATGGCCATGGTGAACTGAGTGTCCTAGAGGATGATGGTGAGGATGAGAAAGCTAGGAGGCGTTGTGATGAGGATGAGACGAGAATTGTTGTCCCCCTTCGACCCTTTGTGCAATGGCGCTTGCTTGCCCGCGCGTTTGTCTGCCAGGCGCCGTGTTGACGTCACACATTCTCACAGGTTGGTCACGTGGCGTAATTTCGGTGGCACCGGAAACAAGGCCGAGGCGGCCGGAGCATGCTTCAGTGCGTAAATGGCACGCTCGAAAGTGGTTCATTCAAGGTTACATGGGTGCTTGCTTGGTTCGAGAGGTCGCACAGGGAGGTATGCAGAGATAGGGGACTGCACCATGACCAGCAACTCTTCACGGCATTCCTGCTCGATGCTGAAACGCGTTGAGTGTCTCGTAAGTGACCCCGGCTGATCGGCGATGACCGCGGTGCGCCTGTGTGTGCCTTTCGGACAATTGACGTGCGCGAAGCAATGTTGCAAGCCCTTTACTCTCCATCGTATCGCACATGTCTTTGCTCGACCTCGCTCCACGTTGCCAGCAGCGATGAGACGCGCGATATTGTTATCATTGATCCTCACTCGTCTCACCGTCTCTTCATTCGAGCCGCCACCGCTCCCGAACGATGCTGGGTTGAAGCATGTTCTACGTGCAAACAGCGTCGCGCAACGACAGGATGATCCGTTGACGAGCACACTGGAACCCACAGCAACCGTAACGGAGGCCATCGAGTCAAGTACCGGGAGTGAGCAACAACCGACCAAGACCCTCACGCCTGCGGACAAGCCGTTACCCCTCGCCGCGACCATCGGCCTGATCATGCCCAACCCCTGGGAGAGGAATTATGTAGGTGGGTGGAGCTTAGACCCGTCTGATATGGGAACCCTCATGCCTAAGCCCAAGCTAAGAGCAGGGGTAAACTATACTTTTGGCTTCGTAGACGCCGTGGCGCGACCGGCACCGACAATAGGCGGATGGCTGAGGCATGTTCAGCCCGTCCTGGTTTTCCCAAACTACTCCGTGTGTCGTCCCGCGTCATTTACCCGAGGGCTGCTGAGACAAGGTGGATGTGTTTCCCGGATCCGGACCCGAGTCCCCGAACGACCCGGCAGCGGTGCCTGAAGGCAGCAGTGGGCTTTGCGGGTGAGTCGCATTCCGACTCGCCGACTCTACTGAATTAAGGGCGACGGCGGAGAACTGGGTGCAAGCGTACAAGTTCATGTTCCTCGCACCAGGCTGGTACATGTTCGTGATAAATCAGACCTGGATCAAGCCGACAGTTGTGGGTTGGCTGGGCATCGAGTCACGCTGACCGCAGTATTCGGACAACACATGTCGACTACCGGTGGTATCACAAAAGTCATTCTTTGCGACACAGACGTTCTCCATCGCACCAGCTCCCACGCAGGCTGGGCCGGATATACCTGACCCCACAGCGGCATACACCGTCTTCGCGGATGTGACCACCACGACGCCGGGTTCTTTGCCGTACGACGACGGACCGATCTCAAACGGTCAGAAGCTGGCTATTGGGTTTGGGATCACCGGGGGCGTTGTAGCCTTGGCGTGCATTGCCGGAGTGATCTGGTGGGTGCGGAAGAAGCACAAAATGGAGCGCGAGGTGGGTCTGATCCATCCTCACTGCTGGGCTCACACTGAAGCGTTATATATCACTGAACATCAGACCCTGGCTTTCTCTCGGTTGTCCGAGGCGGACAGAGCGGCATTTCTCGCAGAGAACCCGGGCCACTTTCTCAACCCGAATCGGCCATCTCGACGGAGCCAGCGGTGGTCTGGTGGCGGCTGGGATGGCAAAGGGGGCCCGCCCGCGCCTCCAAGCACGATGGCCTATGCGCAGTGGTACATGGCGCAGATGCGGAATAGGCAGCTGGGAGGGGTTGGTGGGTGGAGATGGGGAGCTGGTAGGCAAGCGCAGGGATACAATCCCGCCATGCAGGGGCACGGCCAATGGAGTGCTGGGTACGGTTACCAAGGTGTTCCGGGCTACGCCTCTCAGGTGCCAATGGCGCGGACCACACTGCCTCATCAGTGGTCGATGCCGAGCATGACGGGACAACAAGAGCCCGTGATGGTGTATAGAACATAGCTTGCGTTGTTTGTATGCATATAGAGCGCATCGTGACTGCTTTTGAGCCGCAGAGGTGCTCGCGTCCCGGTTCACGTCGTCGCCACCCGGTTTACGCCGAAACTCGACGCTGACGTTTTGACCGGCGCCAGGCTCATCTCCGAAAAGTCGCAGCGGTCCGATCACTCTCAACGTTGACTCATTCATCGCACACATCGACAGACAGCTCGAAGCATGTCACGCCCGACGACTGGGGCCGTGCTGGATCTGCTGAGACCCCTGGCGGGATGCAGGAACCAGGCGGGGCTTGTGAGCCAGGCTCGCTCGGTGAGTTGAGCTGTCCGATCGGCAGCCCTTTGTCGCTTCATGGCGACGCCGTGCATCGTTGCAAGCCACGATGGCGCCTAGCGGATGTGCGCATGAGATCTGACTGACTCCCAGCTCGCCCGGCCAACGATCCTTGCGCCCGTCACGCCACTCCAGTCCATCCGCACATTGACGACAACGCCCACCTCACGCGGCATCTTCTCCCGAAAGGCTACCCAGGCCGAGCCCGCCCAACCCACCGCTGCGGCCGCTCACCCCGTCACGCCCCCGCAGGATCTCGACGCGCCCCTCACGACCTTTCAGACACAAATTGCCGAGCTGGAGACGAAGACGCTCGCCCAGCCAAGCGATCTCGCCGCGCACATCGCCCTGCTCAAAGCGTTGCTTAACGGTGGGGAATACCACGGCCTGACAAGGTACTACGAGACGCTCGCGCTCTCGACGGACCCGGATGCGGATACACAGAAGGCACGGGAAGTGCTGGTCAGGAGCGACGAGGCCTGGGCGCTGTTTTTGGAGGGGCTGAGCAGGAGCGGGAGGCTTGGAGAGATCGCCGCGATGGTTCGCAGGCGGGACGCCATTGTCTCCGCGGTTGGGTCGATTGCTTCTTCAACACCCGTGACGTCCGCTTCGCTCTCTACTGGCGCCGTTGCCGCGTCGACCACGCCACTGTCTTCGGCTAGTCCGGCATCTACCGCTACCGCCCGTCCGTCAATCTTGTCCTCGCTGTCTAGTTCTTCGCCCTCGTCCGCCCCTTTAACGTCCACTCCGCCGCCTTCGCTCGGGTTTAGCCCGCTCGCACCGGCAGGAGCAGCGGCCGGCACGCCCCTTTCCCCGATTTATGTCCAACTCGCACCGCCAACGCCGCAGGCCAACGCATGGAAGGCGCTCAGATGGCTCATCATGATGGGCATTTGGGGCTTCATCATTCTTACCGTCATGTCGATGGTCATGCAGAGCACAGGCTTGCTCAAGGCTGGGAGGGGTCCCGCCGAGTTTGAGCCGGAAGAGGGCAAGGTGGTCAAATTCTCGGACGTGCATGGTGTCGAAGAGGCCAAGAACGTGAGTTTGCAAGTGCAATTCGAATTCTTAGGCTGACTCGCAGGAACTGGAAGAGATCGTCGAGTTCTTGAAGAACCCGGAGAAGTTCTCGACGCTCGGTGGACGACTGCCCAAGGGTGTCTTGCTGGTGAGTTTGACATTGTCATATGTAGCGCGGAGCAGCTGATGCGCAGACTGGACCGCCCGGAACGGGAAAGACGATGCTTGCGCGGGCTGTGGCTGGCGAGGCTGAGGTTCCGTTCTTGTTCGCTTCTGGATCAAGCTTTGAGGAGATGTTTGTTGGGGTTGGTGGTGAGCTGATTAATCCGCACCGGGGGCGTAGCTGACTCCTAGCCAAGCGAGTCCGGGAGCTGTTTGACGCTGCGCGAAAGAAGGCCCCGGCGATCGTCTTCATCGATGAGCTGGATGCAATCGGCTCGAAGCGTTCCGCCAAGGATCAGGTATGTCTTTGGACAAGAAAATGCACTTCTCGCTGACATCAGCACTACATGAAGCAGACGCTCAACCAGCTTCTGGTCGAGTTGGACGGATTCGAGCAGTCTGAAGGTGTCATCATCATCGCTGCTACGAACTTTCCCGAGTCGCTCGACAAGGCTCTTACCCGACCCGGTCGATTCGACAGGCATGGCACGTATTTCACGGGTGTTGCACGAAACGAGAGCTGACCTGCAGTCGTGGTCGGTCTACCGGACGTGCGAGGCCGAGTCGAGATCCTCAAGCATCACATGGCGGACGTGCAGGCCGATGTCGAAGTCGACCCATCAATCATCGCCCGTGGTTGCCCCGGAATGAGCGGTGCCGACTTGCAGAACTTGGTCAACCAGGTGAAGTGTTCGATAGTCTGTAGGCCACGGCTAATCGTAGGCCGCGGTCAAGGCGTCACGAGATGGCAGTCAGAGCGTGCAACTGAAGCACTTTGAGTGGGCCAAAGGTGCGCTGATAATATACTTGGATTATCGTCGAGCTCACGCTAGACCGAATCCTCATGGGCGCTGAGCGACGATCGCACTATGTCACGGAAGAGTCGAAGACGGCTACAGCGTACCATGAAGGCGGACACGCGCTCGTGGCGATGCACACAAAGGGTGCTATGCCGTTGCACAAAGTGTGAGCTACATATGGGTAAATCGACCAATCCCCGCGCTGATAACAGCACCATCATGCCGCGAGGCCAAGCGCTCGGCATTACCTTTCAGCTGCCCGAGCAGGACAAGGGTGAGCTCCGCGCGTTGCATCTTCATGAGCCAGAGAGCTAACGGCAGACTCGTACACACGCCGAGAGTACACTGCCATGATCGACGTTGCGCTTGGCGGCCGAGCCGCGGAGGAGATGATCTACGGCAAGGACGACACGACGTCGGGGTGCTCGAGCGACTTGATGCGGGCTACAGATGTCGCCACGCGCATGATCAGGGTGAGTCGATTGACACGTAAATTCACAGCGCTCACGCCAGAACTACGGTTTCAGCGAAAAGGTCGGACTCGTCGCGCACGGCGACGAGGAGTCGGTGTACCTGTCGGGCAAGAAGAAGGATGAGATTGAGGGGGAAATTCGGGGCTTCCTCGATGACAGTATGGCACGGACCAAGAAGCTGCTCAGGGACAATGAGCAGCAGCTGCATACGGTGAGTGGTCGCGGCCATCAGAAGGATAGTAGTGGTAGCTAACCTGCAGCTCGCAAAAGCGTTGGTAGAGTACGAGACGCTTAATCTGGAAGAAGTGAAGCAGGTGCTGGAGGGCAAGGCGCTCGATCGACCAGCGCTGACCCAGGGAGAGAGCCTGGTCGGCGAGCAGGAGAGGAAGGGGCCAGTGGGAGATATCGTCGAGGGTATCTGAGGCAGTTATGCGGGAATGAGGAAGAGCAGAACAGAAGAAGGGCCGAGAACCGAACAGGCGGCTGGCGATGCTCGCGGACGGTTTGTAGCATTGATATGACATATTTGCATGGTCGGCTCCGATACCGAGCACCTAGCTCTGGCTCGTGTTTTGCACCTCATCTCCGGTGATAAGATGCTGCTCGTTGAGGAGAGCATGTTTGTGCACGTCGACGGGTTTGTGCCACCAAGGTGTCCCAGCTGCTGCGACTGCCGCCATAGCCCTTCTACAGGTATTGATAAAGGGGTTGGCGCTCAACACGGAGTCTGAGGTGCTCTTGCTCTGGACTGCCTTTGTCTGAATCAGACTGGCGTGAATTGAGCGTGGCATGCCTCTCATGGGTCACGAAGAGGTTCAGGGCAAGTCGTGCCAGGGCAAAGGATTCTATGAGGACTGATGCTTCATTTAGGTCCGGAACCCCAGAACGGGCTTTGAAGGATTCGAGACAATGCTACAGACCGGGAGGTAGCAGGCATACAAGAGGAGCATGAAGGCGTCAATGAACAATCAAGCCGATCCGCACGAGGTGCGAGAGGGGAGGGATTGAAATCACCTAAATTTGAAGACCCAAACGCTGAGAGGCACGCATAGCAACTGTGCCTTTCCACATATGATGACTGGAGCAAGGTCATCATCGTTCAATATACACTGAGCACGGAAGGAAATGCGCAGCCATGGTCCAATCGAGCTAGACCGCCTGTCCGTGAGACGGAGTCGTCATGTTCACCTCCGCCGGGGCTACAGAAGCCACCTTCTCGATTTGCTCGCGCAAGCAACGGGGTGCAAATGCGAACCGGCGTACGAGGCCGCTCCTCTCGGCCGTATATTGCAATCACCCCGCCAAGCTCCTTTGACGCAAATGCAACCCGGGTGTGGTGGATGATACAGTGACACCCGCTGCACCGCCTACCTGTTCAAAGGGTAGGTCAGAGGAAGGGCCCATCAACCGTGATGGCGGTGTCTCGGATTCATTTACGTGCATCGCAGACAGATATGATTGTTCGCTCCATTGGAGTCAGAGTATGTCTTGGATGAGCTGGGCGCCGCCGCACGCGGCGAACAATCCCCGCTGTCCGTCACAACGTGCTGTAAGCAGGTCTCCGTTATGCGCTTCCCTTGGACCGGCGTCGAGTGACTGGCAGAGTGCCGCGGACACGGCGTGCAATCACCGGACAACAATTGTAAGCACGCCCATGGGGCCGTCACCTTTGTGATTGACTTTGTCCGTGGGAGGCGGAGTGGTATCCACAATTCTCTTGTCTTCACTACAGGATCACGTATATATATATATATATATATATATATACAGCTCGGTATGCATCCCGGCAGATGTCAATCGCTCAATCGATACATCGCTATCTCAATTAACTCGCTGAAACCAAACTGAGTCAGTTGGACTGTTCCGCGATGTCCTCGGCTTCCCAAAACCAATCCGGCCTGACGACGACCCGGAGTTCTCACCACCTCTGGATGCCAGATTCGTGGAAATACACCTGGGTGGGCGAAGCCCCAGGCCCATTGAGGAACACATGTGAGCGATGCCTTTCTTTCGGTGGTAGCCTCGTTTGTACACGTACCACTGTTCAGGACACCCGCCAATACTACGACTATTACGGCCTACTTTTCACGCCCAACGACGTCAGTGGTGCGTGCGACCAGTGTATAACCGCAGGGGACGCAGCCGCTACATCGTGCGTGTACCGCCTGGAAGGCTCGAAGGTCAGTCTTTATGGAGAATCATCCAGGAACTGAAGGCATTCCCGCGGTTCGGACAAATATACGAAGGATGGCAAGTCGAGAAACACTTCGGGCTCGAAGGCGACCTCTGGATCTAAGAGGAGGTAAAGAAAGACATTAGGCCAACAGTCTCGTCTTTCTTCATCTACTGTAACGGAGCATCGAGACTACACTTCCAATGCATGGGTGTCTGGTGTGGCCGGTGGCTCCACGCGACGAGCGCTTGAAGGGGGGTTCTTGAAAGTCTTGTGACTTTTTTTGCTACGAAAGCTCTGTTTTAAACGGGTATCGCGACGAGGTCCAATTGTGGCGAAAGGCTACCAAGGCTCACCCGGAACGAGCAAGTACATGTAGCTTGGCAGTAGCTCCCTTCGAAGAGCGAGCTCGAGTACTCTGCTCTTACTGATATCTGCTCATGCACAGACTCAGCCGACTGCCGACCGTCGATTGATGACGTTCTGCACGCAAACAAGTCCTCGATCTTGTCTTCCCACTGCGCGACGACCCTGCGCGACGATGCTCGAGCTTCCCCATCTGCGGTCTCTTCTACTCCCATCCAGACGCTGTCCACACAGTGCCTGATTGCTCATGCAGTGCAAGATGAGCTGGGGCAAGGGCAGACCCCTCGCGCGGGTGGGACCCGGGG